>LNAC01000260.1:1706009-1935372 GCA_002007465.1 Ailurus styani | reverse complement strand
TGGGCGCCTGGGTGGCTCAGTGGGTTAAAGCCTCTGCCTTCAGCTCAGGTCATGATCTCAGGGTCCTGGGATCGAGGCCCGCATCGGGCTCTCTGCTCTGCAGGGAGCCTGCTTCCTCCTCTCTCTTCCTGCCTCTCTGCCTACTTGTGATCTCTCTCTCTGTGTCAAATAAATAAATAAAATCTTTAAAAAAAAAAAAAAAGATTAAAAAATAAAAAAAAAAAATAAAAAAAATAAAAAAAANATGACAGAGATGTTAGAAGTACCTGAGAGGGAGTTTTAAGTAACTATGATTATTATGTTAAAGGCTCTAAAGGAAAAAGTAGACAACATGTAAGATAGGTGGTTAAATTTAGAAATTATAATAAAGATTCCAGTAAAAACACCAAAAATGCATAACACAGTCACAAAGAATGTTTTCAATAGGCTTAATAGTAAACTGGGCACAGCCAAAGAAAGAATCCATATACTGGAAGACAGGTGTACAGAAGTCACCCAGGACAGAATGTAGACTGTGACTAAGGAGTCTTCACATGAATGAAATAAACACAATGAAGTGAGTGGGAAAGAAAAAGCCAACCTAAGTAACTGGAAAATAGTATTTTGGCTGGGTAATACAAGGCCTTATGGCCAAAAGAACTAAAGGAGTGTTGCATTCTAGTTGGTAACCTTGTTTCACGTGCAGCTATGGGACATATTATCAAACTGCTTTTTTATGAGTACTAAGCTTGAACAAATGAATACATTTTAGATAATGAGAGTCAGAGATCTCACTGTTGGAGAAAGAAAGGGCGTATGTCCCAAGGACACAGGAGCCAGATTTAAAAAGAGTTCTCGGTGACCAAGGCTGAAATAATCTTAGCAGCAAAATAAATAGTAATAATATTAGATTATAACCCCCCAATAAAATGTATGTCTATGAATCTGAAGACTTCAGTTTTTAGGCCGACATCTAAAAGGATTGGAAATCATTACTCTTACCCTTACAATGAGAAAACAAAGCTAAACAAACTGAGAATCAGTGACTTTCTCAGATACACCAAAGAAATGAGGTTGCAGGACAGACTGCATTCCCGAAAACTCAAGAGTCAGGTGTATCCAGAGAGTTAAAGCTCCTGAGATTGGCTTACCTGGAGCAGGAGCTGCCAGTCAAGGATCTTTTATTCAGTATGCATTAGGAATTACCAGACTGCATAGAGACTGTGGGCAGTAAGAAGCTCCTAGAGGCTGCAGTTAGAAGGGACCGCCACACCTTCCCAGAATTTTCCTCCGGGAACACCATCAGGTTTTCACTGGGAGATCAGAGAAGACTCCTAAGGAGCTGGACCTGGTTCTTCCACATTTCTTGGATGTTCTCCTCTATCATATTCCATTCCATTCCATTTCTGTGGTCCTGACAGGGAAAGAGGGCAGTAGGTGTTGTGAAACTCTTACAGACTCATCCTCTCTAACAAATGCCTCATCTCCAGGACAGAGGACATCACTAGAGCGTGAATCTGGAAACCTACTCCAGTTTGGGAAAAGGAAATATACTCCCCCCTAGACCAATCCTATCTTCCCATGTCACCTAAGGTTGGGGGGGGGGGCGGGCATAGTCAACAAAGAAGAGGGCTTTGAAGAAATATACTAGAAATACTAGAGCTGGAGAGGAGACTAGTGGCTAGGAGTGACCAAAGCTCTACCCCTGGAGAAGAAGAAGAAATACCTCATAGTCCAAATCCCCAAGACAGGCACATTAAAAGATGGACAGTTAATCAGAAGATTAGAGCACACCCCTTTTTTTCTGACCTATCACAATACTAACAAGCCTCCCAGAAATAATAAAGGTGGATTATAGAAAAAGGGCTGCAAGATGCACACTCTTTAAAAACAATACAAAAGGAAACTGAAAGCCAAGAGGGAAGAAAAACAAGATCACCAGAGTAATGCAAAGCCTCTGGTGCTTACAGTGAAAATAAACATGCAGTGTACCCAAACTCCTAGACAGATTAACATAAATCCTCATACTAATGGCCTACTTACCTCAGTTACTATTACTTTGTACAATATGTCTGGTCTCAACAAAATTCACAAGGCATTCCAAAAGGCAAGAATAAACACCATCTGAAGAGACAAAACAAGTATCAGAACCAGACTGAAATATAAAAAAGATGTTGGAATTATCTCAGGAAATTTTAAGTAACAATGACTAATATGGTCAAAGCTCTCGAGGGAAAAGTAGATAACGTGTAAGACCAGATGGAATGTCAGTAGAAAGATGGGAACTATAAGAAACGAGAAAAAGGAAATGCTAGAAATGAAAAACAGTATTGGAAATGAAGACGGCCTTTGATGGGTGCCATCAGTAGACTTGACATGGCTGAGGAAAGAATCACTGAACTTGAACATAAGTAAATAGAAACTTCTCATTGCAATGCAAAGAGACAAAAAGAAGGATAAATGGATGGAATGAAATGGAATGGAATAAAGGAGAACCTCTAAGAACTGTGGAACAATATCAAAAGTCATGATATACATATAATTTGAATATCAGAGAAGAACAAATGAACAGAAGAAATATTTGCAGAAATAATAATGGCTGAGAACTTTCCAAATTAATGATACCAAACCATCGAACCAGAAGTTTAGAGAATAGAATACTGAAAATACACATAGACACATCACAGAACACTGCAGAAAAACGAAGATAAAGAGAAAATACTGATGGAATTCAAGGATTGGGGAATACTTGCCATGCAAAAGAACAAGCTAAAAATTACGGCAGACTTCTCATTTAAAAAAAAAAAAAGCAAATCAGAGTGTAATGAGATCTTTAAAATGCTGGGGGGAAAAAAAGTCTGCATCCATGAATTCTATATCCATTGAGATTATCCTTCCAAAGTAAAAACGAAATACTTTCTCAGATAAACAAAAACTGGGAGAATTCCCAGACAGCAGACTTGCCCTGCAAAAAATGTTAAAAGAAGATTTTCAAGCATAAGGAAAGAGATATAGATCAGACACTTGAATTTACATAAAAGAAAGGAGAGCATCAGAGAAGGAATAAATGAAGGTAAAGTCTTTCTTTTGTCTTATTCTTCACTGATCTAAAGGACAACAAGTTAGGTAGTAGTAATATTTTGGGTGTGTATATGAATAAGTGAAATAAATAACAGCAATGTCATAAGAAAGAAGGAAAGATTTGGGGTACTAGGTTATAATGTATTTGCACTATATGTGAAGCAGTAGATTGTTACTTAAAGATATACATAGATAATTTTATGTAGATAAATAGATACATACATAGATAATGTATATTGTAAACACTAGGAAAACCACTAAAAAGAGGTTTTTTTTTTAAAAGGAAGTTTAAGTGATAGAACCAGAAAGGAATTAAAATTAAATCATATAAAACATACAGTGAGTTTATACTGACATAAAGAAGTTATTAAATAAGAGGTTGAGAAGGTACAACTCCTTCTAACAAAAGAATTTGAATTAATAAACATAGACTGAGGGAAATAAAAAGCTACCATTAGAACACCATAGTAATAATTGCTGTAGTCAAGATCCATTGGTGAATGCTAAAACTGGTTGGCAGTATAAGAAGAAACAGATTTTACATAGTCTCATCTAAGGTTATCTTTCTCAAAACACTTAGTATTTACAAAAGGAAAATAATGACTTCACAGTGAAGAAACCTTCAGACACCACCTTATTGCATGAGCAAGATTAATATCACTGGTAATGAGACACATCATATGTGCCCCCTGATAATGATGCCCTAAGGAGGGTCCATTTTCTGTGGTCTTCTTCTCTAAAGTGCATACCTGTAAGATCATTGTGAAAAAAACATAATGCAAATGCAAATTAAGGTACATTCTTCAAATACCTGACCAGTACTCTTCAAAAGTGTCATAAAATCAGGGGAAAAATGTAAGGACCTGTCAGATTTAGAAAGACTGATGAGTCATAATCAAGACTCAAGATGCAAGAGAATTCTTGGTTGGATTCTAAAACAGAAAATGAACATTTGAAAAATTGACATCATCTGAATAAAATTTGTATTTCAACTAATAGTATTTACTAATGTTAATTTTTTTAGCTATGTGAGGTAATGAGATTTGGGGAAGCTTGGAGAAAGGTATATGGTATTGTGTGTATTATATCAGTTTATTCACTTAAAATATATCCTAAAAACTGCTTCATTGAGGTCTTCTCATTCACTCTCACAATTGCATAGAATTCCACTGTGTGAATACACCATAGTTTATTCAAATAAAAATTTGGGCTCGTGGGTGTCTCTAATCCTTTGGACTCTCGTCTAATAAAATTAATATGCTGTGAATAACCTTGTACATTATATATGTTATCTCATCCATAGGAAAATATTTCTTTGAGATATATTTTCATAATTAGGACTACTGGATCAAAGAGTAAATACAGCTATAATTGTGGTAGGTATTTTCACCCTCCCTTGCACAATGGTAGGATCATTTTTCATTCCCACCAAAAATATAGTAGATACCTGTTTACCCACAGCTTCACTGTGAGGGTCCTAAAGTTTTCAAAGTGTTTCATGGTATATTATTTTATTGTTTTTCTAATAACATCATGATGTTACTATTCCTCTTACAATTGAAGAAATTGGATCCTACAGAGACTGTCTTCCTCATATAAATAGCTAACATCACTCAGTGATGAATCCATATATAGAGGTAATCTCGTTGCTATGGAATAAAGTGAACCAGGGCAGTGCTTCATGTAAGCAAACTGGGCAGATACTATATCGAATTGCTTCATTGGTAGAAATTGGCCACCTAATATCAAATAACTACCCTAATTTATTTATTTTCCTGTTCTTTCATTTGTTTCTATTATTGATTTATTAATTTTGTATTTATCTAGTATTCCAGCCTGAATACCTAGAGAATGTATCATCTCAAAATACAGAATCCACAACTTTAAACAGGCAAAATTAAATTCTGGTAGTAGAAATCTAGATAGTGGTTACCCTTGGTGGAGTTGTAACTTGCAGAGTGAAATGGGAAGCTTCTAGGGTATTGGTAATGTCTTGTTTCTTGAGCTGGATTCTATGTATGTGTTGTGTATTTTTTCTATGTATATCTTAAAATTCAATAAAGTGTTTACAAAAAACTATTCCATGGCTTAAACCCTTACCAGATAGTTTAATTGCACACCTATCTGTGTTTTTTTCTTTACCTTAATGAGGAATAAGTAGGGTGTTCTCATTCATTCTTCTCTATGGCCAAACCTTGGCACAAGGATAAAATTTACATATTTAGATGTGCAAGGAATAATTTTTTGTATGTAAGTAATGACTTTATTTCTGGTGATTCTAGGATGGCACAAGAATATGGAATACCAATTTGATACAGGAAAGTCATGTAAAGGTCCATGGGGTTCCTTCCATTCATCTTGGTAACTGAAGATATGCTCAGGGTTCAAACTTATTATATAGCTCTTTGAAAGTGGGCTTCCAGCAGAGCCTAGGCAAAGAAATCTTCACCCAGGCTGAGAGTCTTGAGTTTCAACCTCCCTAAGTGTACCTTATAGCCAATCTACTTTGAGTTTGTAAGTTTTCTCTCTTTGTTGTCTAGTGTATGTCAGTGTTCTCCAGAGAAACAGACTAGGATATATTAGTTATGATAGAAGATATGTATTTATATGTCTCTTTAAAGATATAATAAGTAAATCTATAGCTCTCTGTTGAGAGACAGAGAGAAAAGGAGAGATTGAGATTTGTTACAGGAATTGGCTCGCACGATTAAGGAGGCTGAGAAGTCCCATGACCTAATCTGCAAACTGGAGAACCAAGAAAGCCTCTGGTATAATTCAGTCCACACCCAAAGGCCTGCGAACCAGGTCTGAGAACCAGGAGTGCCCATGTCCGAGAACAGGAGAAAATGGATGTCCCAACTCAAGTAAAAGAGCAATTTCGTCCCCTCCCTGCCTTTCTGTTCTGTCCAGGCCCTTAGGAGATTGAATGGTGCCCACCTGCATTGGTGAGGGGCATCTTTTTCACTCAGTCCACCATTTCAAATGCTAATCTGTTCCAGAAACACTCTAACAGTCATGCTCAGATCCAATGTCTTACCAGCTCTCCGGGCATCCCTTAGCCCAGTGAAGCTGACACATAAAACTAACCACCATTCCCAGGATGGTGGTCTGGGCTCTTCATTTTTTTCAGTTCTGGGGGACCTCTTTCTCCTTTCAGGTCTTAAAAATATCACCAGTTCTCTTGCTGTGCTTGTCCCTGAGCATACCCTCACTCTAAAGTAGCCTCAAAATTCTCTCTTCATACTTCCCACCAGCAAAGGATTCCATTGTCATAGGCTTTTGAAAATAAAAACTTAAATATCAGGAAAGGAACATGTCCTCAAGGGACACTACAAAGGCATTTAGCTCCCTGCACAGAGATATTTAAAAAAAAATTAAGAGAAATTGAAAAGGGAAAAAATACAATCAGAAAAAAATTTCAATAAACTACCCTGTTATATATTTTCCAAAGAATCAAACTCTTATTTCAAGGACTACATAAGACCCCCTAACAGGCGTGAACTTAGCAATTTTGTGCTTCATAAACTAATAAGATGGAGAATATTGCATTTATCAGGACATTTCTGAAAGATTGTCCTTTTTGTGATTGGAAAGAATACTTTGATAAGCTGTCTTTTGGGGGGAAGATGGAAAATAATGAATAAAACTGCAAAAGCTATCGTAAAGTAACAAGAAACTACCTTCAGAGACAAATAGATTCAGTTACCCATAGAGAATATGTTTTATTAGGTACAAAGTAGTGGTTGCCCTTAGCCTGATTAAACATTACTCAGTGATGTTTCAGAACACAGGGTAAAAAAGCAGTCGTGTTCATACCTAGTATTAATGTGTCATTCTCCAGAGACTGAAGATAAAGTCTCCCTTTCCCACAAGACTTTACTAAATTCTCATTTAACATTTTAGAGATTTACAGTTTAATTCTTTGAATATAGTTTAAGTCATTACCATAACCTAAGTTGTATCAGTAAACACTATGGTAAAGCCACTATAGTTATTTAACTGCATTAAAAGTCATGATTTAAGGTTGGTTTCCTATATATATATATATAATTTTTAAGTATTGAAATCACAATAAAAATTCACAATTACTTTTATAAATGCTGAAATGGAACTATTAGATTTTCTGATAGTGAAATCAGGGCTCTCCTTTATGCTTCTTCGTTCTCCCTGTTTTGTTTGTTTTTCGCCAGGTTGTGTTTTTTAATGGTTGGAGCACTGGGGAGAGCAGGCGTAGTGGAGAGGGAGTAGAGAAGTGTGTGTGAAGGGGGAGCCTTCGTTGTACAGAATGGTCATTAACTGTGATGCAAACGCCAATGTTTCCATGGAAACCTCTGTCCACTACAGAATATACTAGAGCAATTTTTGAACCATTTGTCCATTTGATTAATTATGTCTTTGTGCCGAAGGCAGCTTGGCTTGATTGTCTCATCATGTATTAGAGAAGCTACTGCTCTAACAAATGGGCCTATTGTTTTGGGCCTATTCATCTTGGTGCATCCCTGCGAGCTGATAGACATTTCAACAAAATGACTGTCCCTTAATGAGCTGCAGCCTGTCAGAATTGTTTAGGGCTTCATGCGAGACACAGACCATGGTCATGACAGCCTCAGTTATTATGACAATGAGTAGGATGTCTATAAAAGAGTCTATATAAATACGATGACCCTCATTTTAATATTACATAGTTGCTTTTTAATTATCAAACTTATGTATATTATAGTCATAAAACACTCCTGAATTTTGTTCCAACATTAGCTGTAGAGTTTTCTGACAAGTGAACATGATCACCAAATCAAAAAGAGTAAAGTATTTTTCATAATTTAATACAATTGTTCTTGGTTTCCAATGATCTGAAAAATAGTATGAATGCAATTATGGGAACTGGCTAATGGAAGCAAAACCAACATTTTTGTTATATTCTGATGATAATCATGTTGAGTTTTCAGCACTCTAAAATGACTATAAGCTAATTTTACTTGAACAAATATTTCTTTTAAAAAAACAAAGCTAAACAAAACAAAAACAGTACTTAAAAAAAAACTGGAGAAGAACCCATAATATTTAAAGACAAATAAATATGTTTTTGGTAAATGGGACAAATAAAACATTTTTTCTGGCACTCCCAATACATGTGAGATGGTTGAATAATAACCATCTTTGGTTTGAGAGTACACACCTGTTGATTTGCTCTGAAGACTTGGGGTATTATTATCCCAAAGTCCAAACATCTTTCATAGGGATTAGTACTTAATAATGATGTGTTTTCTGTCCACAGTAAATTGTAATAATTCTGCTAAAAAAGAAAGAACATATTGGCAATTTTGATTTCATGTTTGCTCAAAGCAAGAGCAAATTCTCCTTCAGAACAGATGAATGCACTTTATAAGAGGGATGGTGTGCCAGTCACAGCCAGAGTCAACATGCCTGAAAATCCCCTTTGCCAAAAGTTAATTATGACACTTAAGAAAAGCTTCCTACATGTTTTTAAATTGTATATTTCAGTTTTGCTTCTCTAGCTCTTCCGTGCTAGGAACAGTCATGGTCTATGCTTTTTTTCTCCATACAGGATCAGTGATTAAGTTCTGTCCCTAAAATTCACAGATGGAAATCACCATTCTGTAGCTACCAACAGCCACACTTAATCAGTTAATAACTGGGGATTAAACTTAATTCAGATTAATTTGTATTAGTATAGAGTTTGTAAATCAATTGCTTTCATATTAATTTACATGTTGTCTAGACATGACATCATGTTAATTCTTTGTGTGGTTCAACTACTAATTAAAAACTTTAAGGGTAACAGATGCAAACTTTTTGTTTAAAGCTCTAAACGTAAATCAAGGTTAGAGTGGTGGTCCAGTTTATTTTAGGTTAGAATTTTTTTTTTAAGTTGGTACAAAGCTACATTTTAAAGTCCGGAATGGAAATAATTTAACCAGTTTAACATGGAAATGTCTCCTGATAAAGATGACGAGGGACAGATTTAATTGATGGCGAAGATAAATTTTAGAAAAATAAAATTATTAAAAATTAAATTAAAATCCCCAAAACTCAATTGGTATGTAAGAAACTAAAACATTATTAAAATGATTGTTACTTGCAGATTTCAGTTTGTACTTCTACCTCTTCCATTCCGAGTTCTAAGCCTTACATAATAGAGTAACTGTTCTGTGGAAAGTATTTAATTCTGATAATTCATTTAATTTGAGTATCTTTTGAACTTCTTGGAGTTTAATGATCTTAATTTTCTGCATACAGTAAGGAGTTGTGGTAAAAAGTAAACCAACTAAAGCAAATTGGAAACATTTCCTTCATTTCTTATTATTCTCCAAAATCCAAAAACAAATTTGGTAACCTATGTTCAGGCTCCGGAAACATAATCAAAGGTCATTTGTTTACGAGTTCACAAATTTTCCTTAAAACTCAGAATTAATAAAAGTCCCAACGCTTAAATTTCAGTTTCCTTATTTGGCTTATAGATGAATTTTAAGATGCACAAGCCCATTAGAATTAATCATTATTTTCATTTGTTTAAATTTTCCAGAATTAGTTTAGGAAGTGAGCTTTCCCATTTTCAGAATGGATGTTACAGATACCTAGTTTCTTTAAATCAATGTCAGTTATGCATTATGCATTTTATAACCCTATTTTTATTTATTGGAATATCCATTTTCTCCCTACAAAAATAGCATTACTGGGGCACCTGGGTGGCTCAGTGGATTAAAGCCTCTGCCTTCAGCTCAGGTCATGATCTCAGGGTCCTGGGATCGAGCCCCATGTCGGGCTCTTTGCTCAGCAGGGAGCCTGCTTCCTCCTCTCTCTCTGCCTGCCTCTCTGCCTACTTGTGATCTCTCTCTGTGTCAAATAAATAAATAAAATCTTAAAAAAAATAGCATTACTTATACACACTTGAGAAAGTCACTGCAGAAGACAAAATGACTCGATGTTATGTCAAAGTGATTCGTGTATTCTCTATTCTTGGATGGATAGAAAGGATGAAATGGCATTTCAACACTACCTGTGTTCTCTAGCTTGTTATATGTATCTTGTATTACTCTTAAGCATGGCGTTTCTACTCTGCTAGTAATTCTGTTGTTTTCTGGTAATCTGTAGGAAAGACTGTCCCTACCAGTAAAATGCCTGAAAATTTAATTTTCATGAAACTATCTTTAAATGTAAATAAGCATTAACAACATAAACATTATTTTACTTATCTATATACCATTAGTGATTCCTACTATTACTTTTGTCCCTGAATAAGTCTTAATTTGGGAGAAGTTTCATGAAGTTTTATTTTCAAAATAATCACTTTTTAAGAATTAGTAAATAACTTTCAGCTGAAAATTTGCAAATGAAGTAGGAGGGAATTTCCGTGTATCCTTCACCAACATTTCACCAGGATGATTTAAATGTTACCATTTTACATTCATGAATGTTCTCATGAAACCTATTGCAATAAGATAATAACACAGTATTCAGTATGGAATAAATTTTAGATTCCTTAAGATTTTTATAGGGCAGGTGCCTGGGTGGCTCAGCGGGTTAAGCCTCTGCCTTTGGCTCAGGTCATGATCTCAGGGTCCTGGGATTGAGACAGCATCAGGCTCCCTGCTTAGCGGGGAGCCTGCTTCCTCCTCTCTCTCCCTGCCTCTCTGCCTACTCGTAATCTCTCTATGTCAAATAAATAAATAGAATCTTTAAAAAAAAAAGATTGTTATAGGGCAAATCATGTCATCTGCAAATAGGTCAGTTTTATTTCTTCCTTTTCTGTTTTTCTGTTTTTTATTTTCGTTTTTTGCCTTTTTTGTACTTGTTAGAACTTCCAGCACTGTGCTGAGTAAAAATGGTGAGAGCAAACATCCTTGCTTTTTTCCCAATTTTAGGAAGAAAGCATTATCTTTCACCATTAAGTATAATGATAGCTGTTTTTCTTTTTTTAATCAATTGAGGAATTTCCCCTTCCATTTCTACTTTTCTGAGAGCTTTTATTATGAATGGATGTTAAAATTTGTCTTTTTTACTTTCCTGGGTTGGATGATATGATGATGCAATTTTTCTTCCTTAGCCTGTTAATATGATGAATTGTGTTGATTGATTTTCAAATATTGAACTAGACTGCTATCCTAGGATACTTGGCCATGGTGTATAATATTTTTTTCTCAATTTTATTAGCTAATATATTAAGGATATTTTGTGTCTATATTTATGAGATCTATTGGTCTTTAGTTGCCCCCTCACCCCCTGCACCCCTCCCTACTGTTGTCTGGTCAACTTTCTTTGTCTGGTTTTGGTATCAGGGTAACGCTCATATCATAAAATGAATATGAAAGTGTTCTCTTTTTTTCCCCTCTTTTCTACAAAGAGATTGTAAAATTGCTGTTAATTCTTCTTTAAATGTTTATGGAGTTTTCCAGTAAAGCTGCCTGGCCTTGAAATTTCTTTCCTGGGAGTTTTTAAATTACAAGTTAAATTTTCTTAGTAGTTATAGGAATATTCAATCTGTTTCATATCAGGTGAGTTGTGGTTATTTGTTTTCTTGAGGAATTGGTCCATTTTGTGGAAACTGTGATATTATGTAAGTAAAGTTATTTGGAGTATGCCCTTTTACCCTTTTAAGTCAACAGTGTCTGTAATAATATCCCATAACATTTCATTGTCTGTCATCTCTATTTTTTTCTTTGTCATTGTTGCTGGAGATCTGTCAATTTGATTGGACTTTACAAAGAACGGGCTTACAGTTTCATTGATTTTTCTCTATCATTTTCCTGTTTTCACTTTATTCTCTTACTTTCATTTAAAAATTTTTTTTCAGTTTTCATCAGGCTTATTTTGTTCTTTTTCTATGTTCTTGAGGTGGATGCTTGGATTGTAGTATTGAGACTTTCTTTCTTTTCTAATGTATATTTGTACTAAGTTATCCTCTTAGCACTGCTTTAGCTATAACCCACAAAATTTGGTATGTCGTATTTTCATTTAATTCAAGGCACTTTTTAAATTTCCTTTAAAATTTTTATTCATGGATTATTTAAAAGTATGTGATTTGATTTTCAAGTGTTTCAAGTTTTCTTACTATTTTTCTGTTATTTGTTTCTAGTTTTATTCCACTGTGGTCAGAAAGCACACTCCTACAGGATTTCAGGTTTTAAATTTCTTTATAAAATTTATTTATTTATTTGTCAGAGATAGAGAGAAAGAAAGGGAGAGAAAGCATGAGCAGGGAGAGCAGCAGGCAGAGGGAGAGGGAGAAACAGGCTCCTCGCTGAGCAGGGAGCCCGATGTGGGACTTGATCCCAGGACCCTGGGATCATGACCTGAGCTGAAGGCAGACACTTAACTGACTGAGCCACCCAGGAGTCTCTCAAGTTTTAAAATTTGTTGAAGCTTCATGGCATAAGATAATGGTATATTTGGTATTTATTTCATGGGAACTTGAAAAGAACATGTTTTTTACTATTATCAGGTGGGATGTTCTATAAATGCCAATTAGATCCTATTGATTAATGGTATTATTAAACTCTTGTAAATAATTGCTAATTTTCTTTCTTGCTGTAGTTGAAGAAGGGGTGTTGAGGTCTCCATTTGTAATTGTGAACATGTTCTTTTCTTCCTTTCAGTTCTCTAAGGATTCGTTTTATATATTTTGCAGCTCAACAATGGTTTGGTGCACACAGAATTATGATGGCTGTATCTTCTTGCTGTGGTAGATTAAACTTTTTATCCTTATATAATGTCCCTGTCTATCTCTCATAATTTTCTTTGCTCTGAAGTCTATTTCATCTGATAGTGATGGAGTCACTCTTGCTTTCCTTTGATAAGTGTTTTCATCGAGTGTCTTTCTTCCATTCTAATTTTAACCAGCATATACTGTTGTATTTGTGGTGGCATTCAGGGGATGGGAGGTTCTTTATTACTGCTAGGCAGGGTGGTCTTCTTGTGGGCTCCACTGACATTATGGTGAAAGCAACCTCATTATAACTGGGTAATGGTAAACCTTTCAACTCTCCTCTAGGTCTCCTTTGACAGTATTCTAGTGGAGAGGGGCCAAGGTGTTCATTCTCTTTGTTACCATCCAGCAGGGGTGAAACTTACACCTCCCTGTTTGGCATTCTCTGACATCATCCCTGTGGACTTGTTTAGTTGCCTCATGACAGCCTTGCAGGTGTGGAAGTCTAAGTTCCCCACTTAGCATTTGCTGGTGTGGTTGGAGTGGGGCCACAATTTTTCTGTGGTGTTTGCCTGGAGTAAAGCAGCTATTATTTAAAAGTTCTGTCTTGCTAAGCTGCACCTTTGAATAGAGAAAACAGGCTTTAATTGTGAATTTTTTGCCTGTGCTCCTTTATACTTCCTTGTTGCTCATTTCTTCAACGTCAAGCCTGGGAAATATAAGGCAAAAAGAAAACCTAGAGTACTAACCACTATTGATCATCAGTTTCTGAGGTCTCTGAACAATCTGTTTCCTTCTCTCCATCTTTCAGAGTCTCCTCATGTTTATTTTATATAGAATGCCCAGGCTTTCAATTGTACTTAGTGAGAAAAATAGTAGTATGTCTACTCCATCTACAAAGAAGTGGAAGTCTCTAGGGAAGATTTTAAAGGCTATAGGCCTAAAAACATATTTTGTTGGATTTTCAGATATTCTAACCAGAGATAAACTTACCAATATAAGCTAGACTTTGATGTCTTTTGAATCCCAGTCATTTATTTGCCCAGGTCTTAGGTAGTAATGATTGTCTTTGGTGGATATTTAATAAGGCCATTATAAGATCTAAATTCTTTGTTTAGTCAAATAATCCCAAATTGCAGTGATATACAGTAGCAAACTTCTGTCTCCCTTAAAAAATAGTCTTCAGGTCAGTTACAATTCAACTTAAGGCTTGTGTGTCAGACTCAGGTTTTCTGATTTAGGACTATAGGTCTACTCCTCATGTTTTCTCATTCTGGAACCAAGGCTAAAGGAGAAGTTCTCTGAATATATGCTGTTCTTTCATGACAAGGGCAGAAATAAGAAACTGACAAACACATGCAGTGACTAGCTTCTGCACAGAATTGATACATTTTTGCTTTTGTTCATATTTCATTGGCTAAAGCAAGTAATATGGCCAAGCCTAAAGTCAATTGGGTGGAGAAGTATACTACTTTTATACAAGGCAGACAAGTTACATGGCAAAGAGCATTGATATATAATATTTCAAAAGAGGGAGTGAATAAATATGAAATTTTTACTATAATAGAGAATTCTCAGACTCTAGGTTAATTGGGAAGAAACATAATTTGATTTGATGTATATTTTGAAATAGAGAATTGTCGAAATATATTTTCTTTTTTATAAGATTTTATTTATTTATTTGGGAGAGAAAGAGAGAGCACAAGCAGCGGGAGGGACAGAGAGAGAGGGAAGCAGACTCTCCACTAAGCAGGAAGCCCTGTGCCGGGCTCCATCTCAGGATCTCCATCCCAGGGTCCTGGGATCGATGACCCAAGCTAAATGCAGATGCTCAAGTGCCTGAGCCACCTAGGTGCCCCTCAAAATATATTTCCTATTAAAGATGCAAACCTCAGGGCGACTTGATTTCAGCTTAGGTCATGATCTCAGGGTTGTGAGATCAAGCCCCTGCATCAGGCTCTGCTGTCAGTGGGAAGTCTGCTTCTCTCTCTCTCTCTCTCTCTCTCCCTTTGCCCCTCCCCCCCACTCATGCAATCTTACTCAAATAAATAAACTTTAAGAAAATAAATAAAGATGTAAACCTCATCCAGGGAAAAAATAGCTCTATATTATATTTAAAAATTTTTTTACATGTGTTTTAAAAGATAAGAATAACTAGTTATTAACTTAAAGTAATGTGTCAAGTAGGTTACCTGAAATGTATGTTAGGTTTCAACTTAATTTTTAAAATGAATATCATAAAAATTATCTCCAGGTCAGTACTTTCCAGACTACTTATGTTTTACTTTGCATTCCAAAGTCTCTATTAGCATATAGGTATATCTACAGAGACAGAGATATGTCTATTGTTTCATGAAATCCTATGTTAAGGCCAGATATGGAATAATTCATAAAATGATAGCAAGGGAGAAAAAAGATTTTTAGGCAGCTGGAGTGAGAAGGAAAATAGAAAGAAAATGTTCTGTACTGGGAACTATTTTAAGTAAAGAATCTGGGGCAAAATTTTACATAGCTTCTTCTTTCTAAATGAGAGAATTGATTCTTAGCCCCACAAATTCAATAGTGAGCTCATATGAGTTCCACAAAAAGGATTCCAGCATAAAGGAAGCAATACAGTGTAGTGAGATATAAATTAGTTTGTGTTGCTTACCTTGGTTTAGTTACATATCTTGTTATTTGTTGATAACTGCATAGGGATTATACTAGTTACCTAGCCTCATACATAACCAACTCAAGTAGAACTAAAAATTACTTAATATATCTGTATTCAAGGCCCAGTATATAGTAATTGAAAGGAAATATGGAGGTAATCTGATCCCATCCTTCCTCATAAAAGACTTCTGTCTTCAACATCTTGTTTAAGAACCTACTGTGATGGTGAGACACTGTTCCTCACACCTATGATTGTGATACAGAACCTACATTGAGTTGAAATTTGCCTTTTTCTATTTTCTGTTATTGTTACTATTATTTTCATTTTTCTATTCTTTATTTAACAGTAGTAACAACAATAAAAAACACCTAGCAAGTGGTAATCATAAATTGGAACATAGTAAATGCTCAAAAAGAGTTAACTAATTTATATATTGTTTCATTAATCTAATAGAAAAGGTAAGACAGATGATCAAAAAGATAAAATATGAAACAATGTATCATGTTTACACTGGAGATATGCAAAGTGTTAATGGGACTCCAAGCAGTACAGATTATATGCTATTGGGGGAGGGGAACATATGGGAAAGAAGAAAGAAATCTATTTTAAAGGTGGATTTGACACAGGCTTTAGCATTTAGGTAGAATTCTAGCAGGTAAATGTGGGATGTAAGTAAGAAGAAAAAGATTACAAGTGAAATATAGGATGTGGTTACAGTAGGAGAAGGAGGAGATAAGAATCAAAAGGTAGACTAGATCCCTATGTTAGTTGGTTTGGGCTGCCATAACAAAGTACCACAGATGAAGTGACTCAAACAAGAACTTATTTTTTAACAGTTCTAGACTCTAAAAATCCAAGATCAAGGTCACCATTAGGGTTGGTTTCTAGTGAGATCTCTCTTCCTCGTTTGTTTATGGGCACCTGCTTGGTGTGTCCCCATGCACGTGTGGAGAAGGGAGAAAGCTCTGGTGGTTCTATCTCTTCTTATAATGGAACCTGCCCTCTAGGATTAGGGCCCCAGCCTTCTAATAACCAACCATTTCACTTCAGTTACCTCCTTTAAGGCTTTATTTCCAAGTACAGTCACATGGCTTAGGGTTTCAACATAGGGATTTTGAAGGTAAACCGTTCAGTCCGTAACAGTTCCCAAAGTGGAAAATTGTTAGTACAGACTGAGATTTAGGACTTAAATGAATTATAATTAGGGAGCCATTGACACAAAAACCTGGATTAGGAGAGTGACATCTAAAGCTTTCATGCACTTTTCCTTAAAATTTGTACAACTTCTCAATTGCTTTCCTGTAGGTCTGGGGCTGAACATGACATAGCCTATTATTAAATTCACAAGTAATGATTATACAAATATCCTTAGAGTTTCACTTGATACCAAGGGGTAAGTGAATCTCAAATCTTCACTGTATTTATAAAATATAAATATAAATAAACCAAAATTACTTAAACTCAACCGCTCATTCCAATCAAAACATTAAGTGCTGTTAGATTTTTCCAAGTAGTTCTATATGTCTGCACAGAATCAGTCTCTATAAAATACTTGATGCCAAATAATCCATGTGAAATAGATATGTTTTGTTTTATAATTACTATGAAAATACGGATATCAATAAAAAAATCACAGTTTCTGTCTTTGGTGGCTGAATACAATTTTAGGTTGTTTCTTTTACTGCTTTATGAATTATTAAAAGCTTTTGTCATTTCATTTTTGGCTAAAAAATTAGACATGATTTATGGAGATTTAAAATAAGGCAATATGAAGTGGAAAGCTAAAAACACAATCTCATTAATTCGCAACTTAAAAATTCTGCCACCAAAATATTTTGGGATTTCTTTCTCATAATTTTCAATATTGCCTACATAATCTGAATTCATCACATAATTAAATATTCTCTAGCTTTATATTTGTCAACTCAGTGCTTATGCTTCTTAACTCTTTTTAATTATGTTTTCCTGTCTATCACAATAGACAAGTTATTAAAACAGGTTTTAGTCTGTTTTATTAAAATTTATTAAAGAAGATGCAAAAATAATTCATACTAGCCATAATTTAAGAAAAAAACTAAAAATAGTATTTGTTTAGTTTGTAATTTCATACTAAATGTTGAGATGTAGCAAAAGTTATTTTGTCATGTGTGATAATAACACACCTGATTTCTAAGTAAAACATAGCAATGCAAGAATAATCATTATATCAACAATGATGCAGAAGATTCATTTGACTCTCAGGTAAGGGAACAACATAATGCTTGCTAACCTTGGTTTACCACTTTTGGTTGACTTCCAAAAGTCAAGATCACATTAAGTAGAAAGGACAACTCATTTGAATAAAAATGAAAATTTTCACAAGTTACTGTGAAAATATATAGTTGTATCATCTTGTAATCTTCCCAGTAATAAACAAAAACAATTGGTAAGAAGGCATGTATTAAAAATATAGGGAGGGGCACCTGGGTGGCTCAGTCGTTAAGCGTCTGCCTTTGGCTCAGGTCATGATCCCAGGGTCCTGGGTTCGAGCCCCACATTGGGCTCCCCGCTCTGTGGGAAAGTCTGCTTCTCCCTCTCCCACTCTGCCTGCTGGTGTTCCCTCTCTCGCTGTGTCTCTCTCTCTGTCAAATAAATAAAATCTTAAAAAAAAAAAAAGTAGGGAAGTTTATATTTTTTAAAGTTAAGCCATCTCTTTATATCCTCTGTTTTTCTACCTTTAATTTGCTTACATAGCAAGGAAAGGCTGCTGGTGATTCTTTATTAGGTGGAACAGAACCTCTTACATGGGAACGTAAGTATGCTCAGGGTGAAGCATCCTGAGTGATGAGAATCTGCCTAGAGTCCCGAGAAGTAACTTGATTGTTTTGTTTTGTTTTGTGTTCTAGCCATAACTTGGAAAGTGGGGGCATGATTCATAGGGAGAAGAGGGAAGGCACAGAAACGGAACAGGGAAATACTGATAAACCAGCCACTTTTTGAAGAAAAAGTAGAAGAGATCAGGCACTGTTTTGCCATTTCAGTCACTATGACCAGTAACCTCATCTGACTGCAATTTTCTGCTCTTCTCTATCTCAAACTTGTTCTTCTCTATCTCAAACTTGCAAATGAGAAAACTGAGGCTCAGAGAAGCTAAGTGATTATATTAGGGTCATTAAGCTTCCACATCGTAGAAATGTGGTTTTCATTACATTTTGCTAAGCAATATTTAATCCAACATAATAGTGAACATATGACAAAAAAAATATTTTCATGAAAAAGACACTTCTATCGTGAAATATTTTCACTCTTAAAAATGTATCACTTATTTTGCTATGTGATTTTAGAACTTCTAATTTAATCTGATCATATATGTAGGTTCTTTATATAGCTTATAAAGCATTCCGTGTCTACATCATTCCTGTTGAACTTCACAATAAACCTGAAAGGGGGCGCCTGGGTGGCTCAGACGTTAAGCATCTGCTTTCGGCTCAGGTCATGATCCCAGGGTCCTGGATCAAGCCCCACATCAGGCTCCCTGCTTGATGGGAAGCCTGCTTCTCCCTCTCCCACTCCCCCTGCTTGTGTTCCCTCTCTCGCTGTGTCTCTCTCTGTCAAATAAATAAAATCTTAAGTAAATAAATAAGCCTGAAAGGCAGACAGAGCATCTTTTAATCTGATAAAACATCATCTCAGAGAGTTCAAGTGACTTGCCCAGGATAATACCGCAAATATCTGAAACAGGCAAATTCAAAAACTATTTTCAGACTCAAGCATCAGATGTTATTCTAGTATACTGTTATATATTTTCAGTAGATAATCAAGTATATACTAAAGCCTCTCCTGATATTTACATTCTGAGAAAAATCTAATGTTCCCGCATATGGAATTAATGTGCACTTTGTTTTACGCAATTCTACTTTTTATTGTCAATTTTGTTGTAAATATTTCTAATTTTATGTGATTTCAAGATAATTTGAAAATACATACTTGGAGTTCTTAAAAACTAATTAGTTGGTTACTTGCTAGTAGTGACTGGACTTAACCAGCATTGTAGCATTTAGAGATCTTCTGCATTCTCACTTAGCATGACCTTTAAATAAAATAACTGCATATTGTCTGAGAACTATTATTTTAAATGAAACAAACGCATATATTGAAATATATCAGTAGGCTCTGGATTGTCGGTGTTACAATATAGTTACATCATTTGTGAATTTTAATTTATAAGAATACATCTATAGAAGCTTATGAAAAACAAATAGAAAAAGAATTAATAATAATTTAAATTCCCCTATCAAATTTTAACATGAACATCATCAATATGTGCAATGTGTAATTTTGTTCATATTATGATATATAATTATATCAGATATGAATTTACTGTATTAAATAAATGTACCTATACCAAACAATATATATTATATTTAGTCAAGAATTTAAGATAACTTTTCTAGAGTACTTTGATTATATACAATTTTTGCCATTGGTGCTGAATTCAGAAACTAATATTCTTTAGTTTTAGTTTTCCCATTGTAATCTTCAAAATGGGAAATAAATAAAGGTCAAAGTAGAAAAATAGGATTTCTTTTAAGCAGAAATCCGATTTGAAAAATGGAGTGTACTTTTGCCAGGATAAAATGAAAGAGGGGAAGTGTGAGTCTTTCTGAAATAGAATCCAAAGAATTCTGTGATTTCTTAACTATTGGTTTGACTAACTTTAATTCCCATTGGCCAAAGACCACCAGGTACACACCTGTGGTCAAAAGTGATTACTTGATGCAGCTAAAGAGTCTACACAGTGGGAATTTGTAGGGTACCTCAAAAGAAAGAGAGTGAAGTCAGAGAAAGAGAACTTCTGGAGTTTGGGGTGTTCTGGAGTCCTGGGATGACCTTGGGAGGCATTGGTCAGATTGTGTAAATGCAAGGGTTGCTGGAACTGTCGGAGGTCTCTATCTTCAGGATTTGTGAGTCCATGTAGAAGCACTGTATGTGGTCTTTTCTAAACCACACAGGTCTAAATAACCTGGTGCTAAACTGAGTTTAGATAATGGGTGATAAACATGATTTCTCTGGCACTTTCTATTTTATGATTCAGGATATACTTTTAAGTTGTGGTGTTTCAGTTTTCACTGCCACTATTGTCAGCAAATTTTTCCCTTTCTCACTACTGACAAAATTTGTCATTGAGGGTAAGTCATTTAAATTCCCTTTAGTCAATCAATACTTTCATTTGAAGCATAATAAAAATCTTGCAGCTGACATTCAACAAACTCCTTATACGTCTAAGTCTGAAATACTGAAGCCCAGACACTAACTCTTAAACATCTATCTTTAAGCATAAAGAAGGAAGGAGCTAAATGTTGTATCAGGTAAGCTTTATCCATCATCATCTCAAATTCCATATTGGAAAAATTGTGTAAATATTATTTTTAAATATAAAAAACAGAAAATGCCAAATCCTTATTTCCCAAATACTCAATAAATATGTGAAAATAAATTAAAATATAAAATTATTGGAGTTTTCAAACACAATGAATTTGATTGTAAGTGCACTCTTATTAAGGAAAAAAATGATTATAATGAAACTGTTGACTCAAATGAATATTCACCACCTTTTTCAGAGATCGAAAGAATCAAGGCAACCACAGATGAAATTGAAAACACACAGGCGCATTGTTTTACAAGTTACTTGTTTTAGTCTGCTCAAGTTGCCATAACAAAATACCATAGACTGGGCAACTTAAACAAGAGAAATTTATTTTCTCACAGTTCTGATGACTGCAAGTTCAAGATCAAGGTGCCAGTAGCATTCAGTTTCTAGTGGGAGCACTCCTGCTGGCTTGCACATGGCCACTTTCTCTCCAAATGCTCACAAGCTAGGTATCTCTCTCTTTTTTTTTTTAAGATTTTATTTATTTATTTGACAGAGAGAGAGAGATCACAAGTAGGCAGAGAGGCAGGCAGAGAGAGGAGGAAGCAGGCTCCCCAACGAATAGGGATCCCGATTCGGGGCTCCATCCCAGGACCCTGAGATCATGACCTGAGCCGAAGGCAGAGGCTTTAACCCACTGAGCCACCCAGGCGCCCCAGTATCTCTCCTCTTCTTAAAAGGACACCATCCCTGCTGAATTAGGACCCCACTCTTACGGTTTTATTTAACCTTTATCACATTGTCACCAGCCCTGTCTCCAGGTACAGTCAGGCACTCCAGGGGCTAAGACTTAAACTTATGACTTGAGGCACAATTCAGTTGAGCACTAGTAAACCCAAATAAATAATCTGCCTTCAGGAAAACACTATATTCTCTATTAAGAATATAAATGTTTTGTTACTTTTATCTCATGAAAAAATAAATCTACATAAAATGGAGGGATTTCCATTGCCTTCTCATTGCCACCCTTTATCTTTCCATTGAAAAGAGGTCCCCTATGAGGACAGTGAGAAATCCCTTGAACTGGACTGGTAAAATCTGCCACTTCTCTGCGTCAGTCCCACCTCTGACCTCTTTAGAGATTATCTTGGTAGGATGCCTGATGGGGTTGGCTTTGAGTGTTCTGACCTTCAGCACTTCCTTAAACATGGACATAAAAAGGATCAGCTTCCAGCAGTTTAAACTGAAGTGAAGCAAAGTACCAAGATAAAAAAAAAAAAGACAGTTTAACTTTAAAAGCAATTTTACTTAAACTTTCCCATTTTCCTCTAAGACTTATTATAGCCTAATTTAAATGAACAGATTTCTAGATCATTCACTATCAATTGGCTAATTATTGACTAGAAAGTTTTCTGGCTTTCATCCTATTTCAAATAATGTAAAGGCTCCATTATGAGAAGATATAAATGGCTAACTTAATTTCCAAAACCATTATTTCATTTATTTTATTCAATATAGTTGGACTTATTTTTAATGAGCTTTGGAAAAAAAAACATTTCTAGCTCACTGCTTGTCCATACAGTTGTATTTCTTTTATTAAATAACCTAATTTACGATGTGGCTTCATTAATTTGATTTTTAGCTCATTATCACATCATAAATAGGAATTCTCTAAATACTGATCTATTATCTTAACAGTTGACCCAAAATAGGTAAAAACAAAATAAAACAAACTTCATTCCCACTGGTATAATGAGGAGTATATTTTACCGTATTTTTTTTCTTCCTTGTAAATGACATACGTTTTAGCAAAGATATCTTTTATTCATTCCTCCCTTTCCTTTTCCTGATTACAACAGTCCCTCCCTCCTCCCTTAGATAAGTCAATATTAAAAACTCAGTGTGTGTTCATATGTATTTTTCTCCTTTGATGGACTACATAAAGCTGTGTAGATAAATATCCATATACATCCACATACACACATATACAGAGTTGTTTTTTTCATGTTTTTATTTTTGTTTTTCATTACCTTGAACGACTCTGTAAAAGTTATCTTTATATATAAGTTCTTATAAATTGGTACATTTGGTTCCACAGAATAGCTTTCTAGGAAAGGGATAGGTATTTTTTTCTTAGTAGATGTTGTCATATTCTTATTTTACAGATTGATAATACTGAGGCTTCTAGGACAGAAGGTTGAGCATGGTTAAATCACATTACCTTTCAACCAGCAATCTAAGACTACCCTTTCACCTCATGTCCATATCAACATGAAATCTGGAGCATTTAAACTTTCTCTCTGGTTAAATCATTGTATTGATTTACAACACTTCTTATTTATTTTTTTGCTAGTAGTGATGATAGTGGGTATGAGGTGGTATCTCATTGTGGTTTTGATTTGCATTTTCCTAATGTTGAACATCTTTTCATGAGCTCATAGGCCATTTCTGTACCTTATTGCAAAAATGTCTATTCGAGTCCTTTGCCCATTTTTATTTATTTATTTTTTACTTATTTACTTATAAGTATTTATTTATATTTTACTTATTTATTTGTCGGAAAGAGAGAAAGAAAATGAGCACAAGCAGGGAGATCAACAGGCAGAGGGAGAAGCAGACTCCCTGCTAAGCAAGGAGCCTGATGTGGGACTTGATCCCGGGACCCTGGGATCATGACCTGAGCTGAAGACAGACACTTAACTGACTGAGCCACCAAGGTGTCCCTGCCCATTTTTTAAATTGGATTGTTTTGTTGTTGAATTGAAAGGGTTCTTTATGTATTCTGGATATTAAACCTTATCAAATATATGGTATGCAAATATTTTTTCTTTCATTCTGTAGGCTGCCTTTCCCTCTCTTGATTATATCCTTTATGCACAAAAGTTTTCAATTTTGATGTAATTCACTTTATCTGTGTTAATTTTTGTTGCCTGTGCTTTTCGTGTCATATCAAAGAATTCATTTCCAAGTCCTATATCATGTTTTCTTCTAAAAGTTGTGTAGTTGTAGCTCTTACATTTAAGTCTTTAACTCATTTTGAATTAAGTTTTGTATTTGGTGTAAAGTGTACCACTTCATTGTGTTGCTTGTGAATTTGCAGTTTCCCTAATATCATTTGTTAAAAAGACTCTCCTTTCCCCATTGAATGATCTTGGCACCTTTGCCAAAGATCATGTGACCATTTGGATGAGAGCTTATTACTAGATTCTCTGTTCTTCCCATTGACCTATAGGTTTTTCTTTATTTCAGTATTACCTTGTTTTGATTACTGTCATTTTGTGATAAGTTTTGAAATCAGGAAGTGTGAGAACTCCAACTTCATTCTTTTTCAAGATTGTCTTGGCTATCCTTGTTGTCTTGAGATTCCATATGAATTTTAGGATAGCTATTTTTATTTCTGCAAAAAAGCATTGGAATTTTTATAGAGATCACATAAGTCTACTTTCTGATGGATAGTTCTATTTTTTTATGGTCTATGACTATTTATTAATGATTAACATATTTTAACATTCTTTTTTTTTACTTTATTTTTTCAGTGATCCAAGATTCATTGTTTATGCACCACACCCAGTGCTCCATGCAATACATGCCCTCCTTAATACCCACCACCAGGCTCACCCATTTCCCTCCCCCTTCCCCTCTGTAGTACTATTCTTACTCCAATATAGTTCTTAGTATTTAGAGTCACTTCTAATTTTATTAGGTTGGATATTATCTCTTTGTGGGAGGTAGAATGTTAAAGATGCTACCAGGCAGCAAAAAGCAGCACTTCTGAGACAAGATAGCATAAAGAGAAAAGTAAAAAGCTTAATTTACAAGTCATAAAAGTTAAGAAAAAGTATATATATATATTAGTGCGCTCTGGCTGCTGTAACAAAATATCACAGGCTGCATGGCTTAAACAGCAGAAATAGATTTTCTCATACTTCCAGAAAGTACAAGTTCAAAATCAAGGCACCTACAGGATTGGTTATAGGTGAGGTCTCTTACTGATTTTCAGATAGCTGCTTTATTCTGTGTCCTCCCGTGACCTTTCTTCTGTGCTTGATGAGAGAATGCAGTTCTCTGATGTCTCTTCCTCTTCTTGGAAGGACACCAGTTCTATTGGATTAGAGCTCCACCCTTATGACCTCATTCAACCTTAATTATCTTCTGAAGTCCTTGTCTCAGAATACAGTCACACTAGGTTTAGGGCCTCACTCTATGAATTTGGGGGTGGTGGAGTGATTCAGTCCATAATAACATAAATTAGAAAATAGAGAATAAGAAAAGTATGTCACTAACAGATAGTGGCAGCCTCTCATTGAAATGGAGACCTCTGCTGCTTTGGACAGAATTAGCAAAGCAGAGGCATGATGGATTTCCAGAGTCCAGTATTAAATTAATAGTTTATCGAGTGTCCAAAGTTGTGAAAACCAACCTTTTGTGAATGAAAAGACCAGCCTCACTCACTCAATGGCATTTAAAAAATTGACACACAATACATTTTTTTACTTTTTGAAAACAAGTAAAAATAAGAACATTTGTATTTCTAGACATTCAGTTTATATTTGGAAGGAGAGTGGATTCTAGGGAATTAGGTGAGATTATAGTAACAATTTCCCTTTAATTTAGAATAAAATATTTAATTTAGAATAAAAGTTTCCTGAAAATACGAAATACTAAATCTTTATTGATATTGCAGGAAAAAAAAAAGTGAGCTAGTGTATAAATGGTAATGATTTATTTTTTTAGACAAATACTGTTCTAGCCTCCCCATGATCTCTTAACTTCTAAAGAACTAAAGTAAAAGTTAAAAAGAATTAGAGGAGCTACTGAATATTGGACAGTTGTACTACATATGAATGAAATTTCTAAATTCTTATTTGAAAGCAAAATTGGTGTTTTACCTTTATAAAATGTAGAAAGACTATACCCTTGAAAAATAACTTTTTTCTAAAATTATATCAAATAGCTATGCTATTTCAATCACCACGAATAAATCAGAACTTTGTAAAGGCTTTCAAGTATCATTTAAAACCACCAGTTTCTTCACCAAGATTATGAATTTAAAATAGTAGATAATCAATTCTATCAATTTAATAATAGTAAGTTTACTATATCACTGTTTATGTTTTTATTTATTTACTTATTTTTTTAATTTATTGTTCCTCTTTCTTTTTTAAGTTAACACAGCCTGAGTTTAAATCATCCCCAATTATCCATGGAAATCATGTTCCTTGAAATCAAGGGGCTCACTATTTGGAATAACAATATTTTTGAAAATTCACTGATAGGAAGTTCCAGCTTCACTTTTTTTTACAGTAAGTTAATTCCCCTCTATTATAGCCACAGGTAGCAAAATTTAGTTAAGGACAGCTGACTTGCAAACAGGACATTGTATAATAAGTGTATTAGCATAACAACATGGTGAATTATAACCATAACTTGAATTAAGACCTGGGAGATACTCCAAATCTATCACTTCAAAAAACTAAATTACCCTCAGCTTTTTTTTTAATCATTAAAATCAAAAAAGTAAAACAAAATAATAAAATGGAAAAGTGATAGTAGGTGTTTTGCATAATGAAAAGGGTGTTTTAAGGACCAAACGTCTGTGAAAATGCCTGGCATAGAGAATTTCAAATAGACTTTATTGATGAGTATTCTACAAAAACTTTATATGTTTTTAAAAATCACATTAACTATATGTGTTTTAGAGACACATGGAATTGTAAGTTATGGTTAAGATCATTTTTGTTCCTAGAATGACATTTTGATATACATGGGGAGCCAGTGGTTTTATGTGGCATAGAGAAATGATGCCTTCAAATGTTTGGTATCTGAAAACTTGATATTCTTTCATATTTATCACCCAGTATTCAGCAATTCATCTTCAAAATTATTTATGTAATATGTACTATATACTCCTAGGTGAGAATGGTATGGAAATAACCCAAGCTGCCCCCTTCTTACCATGTAATCCTAAATAATCATACTCGTTGCAGATTACTAGAACAATACTTTATCAGACTTAATTAATTAATTAAATATACAAGAAAACAGAAAACCTGCATTCTTATCTCCCTTCTGTGACTAACACTTCTTGTATGACTTTAGACAACTCATCTGAACTTTTACATACTTGGCAATTCTATTCAAAAATGAGGGGAAAATACCATGTTTTATATCCAAAAGAGAATAGGATTCTCTTAAGTTCCCTTCAAATATTAAGATGCTTATAATCAGTATAAAACATCTATTTAAAACTTCTACAAAATTCTAAAGAAAAAAAGCTTTCAACAAATGTAATCCCTTATTGTACTGAAAAGAGACGACATCATCCAAAAGGAGCTATTCTTGTGTTAAGTATTCATAAAATCCAGTAATTTCTATACTGCCCGTGGTACATCAGCCATAAGGAAATACAATATTATTAACATGAAGAAAATTAAAATAAACATAAAGTGCATTTAAAAATGTAAAGTAGTTTATTTGATTGCACAGCCTACATTCATAGCACCTCAAACCTGCAAACTGTATGACAAGTGAGTTTACAAAGTGAGATTAACTCTGTACCAGTGACATGTAATTTTGATAAAGTAAGTGATTAAATTTCTCATACTTAGTGGAAGAAAAGCTGTTCTGAAAATAATGGTTGGAATCATTGTAATTGTCACACAAATTATTTTGTTTATAATAAAATGTAGTTGGAGCAAGATAAAGCTGAATCAGTTACCAACATATGTTCTTCCATCTCTTGGGCAGTCATTCCTGGAGGGTGATTAGCAAACTGGAATGTTTTAATTTGAATTGGCCAAGTTTCTAAAATTGGATCATGAACATATGTGGTCAAATGATGAGACAATCCCCTGAGAATTAGGAACCATGTATTCCAATTCTACTTTAACTAGTGTCTTAACAAAGTTGCAAATCCTATATGCAGTTTGTATTTTTTCCAGAAGAATTATCAAAATGATGAAATTGGGGGAAAAAAAGTTTACATGGTCAATAGTCTGACATTGGCATTGTAAGAAAACCCAGTTGTGGGGAAACACAGTAGACTGAGAGACAAATTTTGCCTGATTTTACCATTTCTAGCTGTGTGAATAATTTACTCTCTAACTTATATATAATTAATTACTAGACCGTCTTTTGGGGTCCTTTAGCTCCTCATCTTATGAGCTGTGATCTCATCACTTCTAAAATGAGGAAGCTCATTTTAGGATTCTTATAAAAAACAAATGAGCTAATAATAAGAGTAACACACTTATCATAGTATCTAACATATAGTACGTTTTCCAGAAAGTTATTAAATGTTAGTATGGATAGCAGACACTCAGTGAACAATTCTGTTCACCACCATGTTACCTAGTAATTCCAAAATTTTATTCCCTCTCCTTTATGTACGATATTAAAAAGTATAGCCGTATCCTCTAAACTTGCCAGTGACCAATGCATAAGATGGTACTTTATTATTTTGCTGTGATCATATTATTTTAAAGGACCCCGAAGAATATTAGCAGGACACCAAAATTCTGTTAATTAAACCAGGAATGAACTATGAACTCAAGAAGGATCTGTAAGATTAAAGAAATAGATTTTATACAAAAAACAAACAAAAACAAAACAAACAAAAAAACCAGAGGTTGAAATAACCCATTTTTCAGCCTGTGAGGTGGCATTTCCTAAAAACCAGTTATTGACTGTTTTATGCTATGTAGATATTTTCACATTTGAGGTCCCATAAATGATATTTCATTTAACAAGTGTGAACGTGGGTTTCTGGTAAAGTTGTTTTTTAAACATGCATTGAATGAGGTGGAGACTGCGGTAGAGAAGAGAATCTATCAGTTATAGACACAACCATTTTCCCAAGTACCTAATTAAAAATGGCTGCCTTGGGGCGCCTGGGTGGCTCAGTCTTAAGTATCTGCCTTCGGCTCAGGTCTTGATCCCTGGGTCCTGGGATCGAGCCTGCATCTTAGGCACTACCTGCTCGCCAGGAAGACTTCTCCCATTCCCACTCCCCCTGCTTGTGTTCCCTCTCTTGCTGTCTCTCTCTGTCAAATAAATAAAAATCTTAAAAAAAAAAAAAAAAGGCTGCCATGACTGGCTTAAAAAAAAAAAAACAACTAAATATTCTTGTTGTTCATTAGTACCCCATGCATCTCTGTTTTACTTTTATTTTTTTTAAGATTTTATTTATTTATTTGACAGAGAGAGACGCAGCGAGAGAGGGAACACAAGCAGGGGGAGTGGGAGAGAGAGAAGCAGACTTCCCGCAGAGCAGGGAGCCCAATGCAGGGCTCCATCCCAGGACCCGGGGATCCTGACCTGAGCTAGAGGCAGACTCTTAATGACTGAGGCACCCAGGCAACCCTGCATCTCCATTTTCAATACTTACAGTGTTTTCTACCTCAGGATGCACAATGTAAGAGTGAGCATATTGAGATCCCTAATCTTCCACCAATTCTTTTAGAATTACAGAAAATATACCTCCCAATACTGAAAGAACAAAACCTTGTTAGTCCCATAAAGAAGAAAGGGAGCAAGCCATGGAATGGAATGTTTCAGGAAATGCTGCATACAGATAATAATAGGTTCAAACTGATAGAAAACAGAATAGAGCTAAAGAAAATGTAGACGATGACTACACACTGTAACATTTGATGATGCCATTCCGGTTTTCAGAATGAACCTGTCTGTTTGAAGGCTCAGGGGCTTGAGATCAAGGGTTAACAGATATGTTAACTCCAGAGCAGCCATCAGACTCTGATAAACAGGGGAAGCACATCAGGCAGGTCCCTTCACATACCTGTCGCCTCAGTTCCCAAGGAATAATTATACTATATCTGTTTATGGTTAGTATAAGTGCATTAGTAGGCATAAGTATTCATTATTATTGTCATCTTAGAAGGCTTTTACTACTGTGCATTTCTTAATTTCCAACTAGTTAAAATTTTGGTCAACCTACAGTTCCATTTATTTATATTTTATTGCAAAATACTCAGAAAATTTGGCTTTTAAAATAAGTTTTAAGTTTGATTTTGTAATATAGGGATATTATTAAATTTTTTAGACCTCCATGTATACATTTAAATTGTATGTTATCTACTTGAGTAATCAATGATTACATTATCTATTAAATAAGTTTTATTAATCAATATTTTTTTTGTCTATCTTATGTGTGTTAACAGTAGCACACTGTGTTTTAATTTGCTCTTCCATGATCACTAAGGATGTTATGAATCTTTTCATGTGTTTATTGACTGATGTTTATTCTCTTTGGGATATTTCTGTTCAAGTATTTTCATTGTTTTTAAGTTACCTACCTTTCTTTATTGATTCATAGTTATCCTATATATTTTTGCATACAGTTATTTAGTTGGTATATAGATATAGCCTTTCATAGTTTTAATCTTGTCATTTGGTGGGCAAGAATTTTTTTTTCCTTTTAATGAGTAGAGTACAACTTATCAATCTTTCTTCTTATGCTTAATGTTTTTGGTGTCTTGTTCAACTAATCTTTGCCACCTTTCCCAGATCATAAAAATATTTTCTTATTTTACCTTCTAGAAAATTTGTGATGTTGTCTTTCGTATTTAATCTACATCAATCTGGAATTGACATTCATGCTACTTTGTTCCATGTGGATATTCAGCTAACCTAGCACTGCTTCGTAAAAGTCTGCCCTTTTTTTTGTTTGTTTTCTCTGGTCATTTCAATGGTCTTTTTGTAATAAATCAGATCCCATTATATTCTCCTCTCACTCTCTTTCCCCCTCACTCTTGCTCTAACTTTATTCTTCAAATTTCCTGGGAATTACTGGTCCTTTTCATTTCCATATGCATATAAGAATTGGCTTATAAATGTATACACGCACTTGCTAGAAATTAAGCTGGGATTGCACTGAATCTTTAAATCAAGTTGGGGAAAGTTGAAACTTTAAAATACTGAATTTCAAATCTGTGATCATGTTATATTAACATATTTAACATATTAACATATTTAACATTCGATTTATTTAGGTCATAAGTTCCCCTTAGTAATATTTTATAGTTTTCTGTGTGGAAACTTTCTGTGTAGAGACTATATAAAGTCTTTGATAGATTAATTCCTAGTTTTGATGCTCTCGTAAATATTTATTTTCAACCTTTGTTAGTATTTCACAGAATTCTAATGAATTTTTCTTAATTTTAACTTATATCTTATGACCTTGATTAATTCACTTCCTGAGTCTAATACTTTGTACATTCTTCTAGTTTATCTTTCTATACAAATTTTACTTATTTTATCCAGTTGTTATAACTTTAATTTTTTCTCCATAACTTACTACACTGGCTAGGACTTCCACTTCTAGTTGTAGATTAAGTATTCAACTTTAGGTGTTCAATTTTACAAAATTTTATTCCTGCACAGGTGAGCTTATTATGTTTCTCTTATAAGCAGCATATCTTTATGTGTGTGTGTGTGTTTATGTATCTAACAAATTTAATCTTCTAATTAGAGTATTTAACCCATTTACATTTCATGAAATTACTGAGCCACTAAATTTTTATGTTATCTTGCAATTTTTTTCTGTCTCATCACTTTTTATATCCCTTTTTAAAATATATTTTTTCCTTTTTATCTTCAAAATGTTGATAAATACTGTCAGCCTCAAAATTTATGGTCACTCAAAGTACATTCAAAGTGAAAAAAAAATATGTTTTTAGACACACAAAGAATAACCATTTAGCTTTTATAGATCCTTATTTTAAAAACACTAGAGAATGTACTTTAACAAAAAGAAACAAATCCAGAAGGAAGGAGTGGGATGAAAGTAACCTCAATCAGCAAATAAACAGATATTCAATACTGAAAAAACTGTGAACTCCAAAAAGGTGTGAACTGTTTTTAAAAGGTGGCATCCAACTTTAGATAACAGTAACCTTCATGGAGATCTATGGGGTGGAGATGGTAGAAATGTTCAGTAGGCACTGAAAGCATGCTAATAACCTTGTAATGAAAGGAAGGAAGACTGAGATTCTAAACAAAAATGTATTATTAGCAAAAAAAATATTTTATAATACATACAAAACTATCCCAGTCCTAAAACCCAGTACCTGGAAGTGTGACCTTATTTGGAAATAGGGTCATTGCAGATATAACTAGCTCAGATGAGGTCATATTTGAGTAGGGTGGACCCCTAATTCAATATGACTGTGTCCTTATAAAAAGGAAAACTTTGGATACACAGATATGCAGTGAGGGAGAATGCCATGTGAGGATGCCCAAAGCCAGGGAAATACTTAAATCTGGGAGAGAGGCCTGGAAGAGATCCTTCCTTAGTACCTTCAAAAGGAGCATGGCCCTACCAACACCCTGAGTTCAGTCCTCTAGCCTCCAGAAATGTGAGACTATAGATTTCTGTTGTTTAAGCCACTAGGTTTGTGCTATGTTGTTATAGCAGTCCTAGAAAACTAATACAAACCTTGTTAGAGAAAAGAAACCAGCCATAAACACATGGGGAATTGGAAAAAACTATATCTCGCTCTTTAAAACGTTGAAAAAGGAACACATATTTGTGAACCCTGGGAAAAGAAAAACAAGCAGGCAAACATACTGAGCCCCAGGATTAACTCAGCTTTTCACCTGGAGGAGTTCTGGATGGTGGGAGTATGGAGGAGATTCCAAGGAAAAGTTGAGAGTCTCCCTAGTTTGAGAAAATAGAGATTGGAGTTCAGGAAGCTGGAATGATGAAAAAGGTCATGGGTTCCCGAAGGAAGGAAGTCATATAGAAGACAAGCTCCAGAAATATACACTGGAGTCCTCTTGAGTCCTTGCTAAATGCTAAGCAGTGTGTGTATAAGAAAACGCCACAGGGTCTAACAAAGAGTAACTGGAACTGAACCAGATGGTTCCCAAGACTCCTACAAGGCTACAAGTCATTTGAGTTACAACCAGCCAGAAAGAAGAGTTCTTTTTTTTTTTTTTTAAGATTTTATTTATTTATTCATTTGACACAGAGAGAGAGAGTACAAGTAGGCAGAGAGGCAGGCAGAGAGAGAGGAGAGAGGAGGAAGCAGGCTCCCCGCTGAGCAGAGAGCCCGATGTGGGCCTCGATCCCAGGACCCTGGGATCACGACCTGAGCCGAAAGCAGCGGCTTTAACCCACTGAGCCACCCGGGCGCCCAAGAAGAGTTCTTTTTGATAAGTCAGAATATTCAGTAGAGACCCAATAAGGATCATGAATTAGTAGTGGGACTAAATTATCACTAAAATAAAATTTACAGTTTCCCTAAACAAGTTGAAAAACAATTCTAGAAAGAGTCAAAATTATCTACTAATATCTCACTGCTCGTGTCACAGCCAGTAATAGAAGATAGCATCCTATAAACTAATTAATCTAAAGGAAGGCAGTTAAAAAGGAAAGAAGGAACACAAGGGAAAAATAGAATACAACTAGCAAGGTAGCAGGCCTAAACTTAAACATTTCAATAATTACCTTAAAAATAAACTATAAATATTCTTTTTAAATAAAAGATTTAAATGTTAGTGAGAAATAAACTTTAAACATAAGGATACAGATGATAATATAGATTTTGTTAAAAGAAAAATTATAAAAGGGGCCATACCATATATATACTGATCATAAAAGGCTGAATTTAGTATCTATTGACAATAGACAATATAAAGATAACAAGTATAATTAACAGAGAAAAAGAAGATAATTCATAACAAAAGGATTAATTTATAAAGGAGACATGGCAGTCATAAAGGTGTCTGCATCTGATTAGAAAACTTCAAAATACATGAAGCAAAAACATACTGAAAAAAGAAATTGACAAATCCACAATTAAATTTGGAGAATTCAACACTTATCTGTCAATAATTAATAGAACAAGCAGATAGAAAAATGGGAAATAAATAGACCTGAAAATCCATTCAACCTACTTGACCTGTTTGATACTCATTGAACACAATGCCCAACAAATGCAGAATACACAAGTGCACAGGAAATACTCATTGAGATAAACCACATTCAAGACCATAAAACAAGTCTCAGTAAATTTTTTAAAAACAGCTTAGGGGCACCTGGGTGGCACAGTCAGGTAAGTGTCAAGCTCCTGGTTTTGGCTCAGGTCATAATCTCAGGGTTTTGAGATTGAGCTTGAGTCAAGCTCTGTGCTCAGTCCACTTAGGACTTAAAATAGATAATAATATGATGTGTATTATCACTTATACAACATATGTTATCACATATATTGATAAATTATCATCCATACTTCTATTTTCTCCATTTGTCCATTGATGGACGCTTATGTTTGTACATATCTTGGCTATTGTGAACATGGGAGTGTAGGTAACTAGTCAAGACTCTGTTTTCATTTTCACTGGATACACACCCAGAAATGGGATTGTGGATCATATGGTAGTTCTATTTTATTTTCTTGAGGAACCTCCATATGTTCCCACCAAAAGCATACAGGTTTTTCTTCACATTTTCACCAACACCTATAATACTGTTTTTTTTAATGATTGTCATTCTAATAAGTATGGGGTGATATTGCATTGTGGTTTTGATTTGCATTTCCCTGATGATTAATGATTTTTATTACCTTTTTGCATACCTGTTGACAAAGACATACCTCCCCCCCTTCCCCTGCTCCTTCCTCCTCCTCCTCTTCATTCTTTTTTAAAAGATTATATTTATGTATTTATTTAGAGAGAAAGGGTGTGAGCAAGGGGAGGGGCATAGGGAGAGGGAGAGAGAGAATCCTAAACAGACTCCAGGCTGAGCATGGAGCCTGATGCAGGGCTTGCTCCCATGATCCTGAGATGGTGACCTGAGGTGAAATCAAGAGTCAAACAAACACTCAATGGGCTGAGCCACCCAGGCCACCTGCCATGTTTTCTTCTAAGAGCTTCATGGCTTCACGTTTTATGTCTTTAATCTATTTTATGTTAATTTTTGTGCATGGTGTAAGATATGGGTACAGTTTCATTCTGCATGTGGCTATCCGGTTTTCACACCATTTATAAGAAGAGATTGTCCTTTCCCCATTGAGTATTCTTGGCACCCCTTGTCAAATATTAATTGACCATATATGTGAGAGATTATTTCTGGACTTTGTTTTCTGTCCCATTAGTCTATGTATCTATGTTTATGCCAGTATTGTACTGTTTTGATTATTATAGCTTTGTAGTATAGTTTGACAAAAGGAAGTGTGATACCTCCAACTTTGTTCTTTCTCAGTATTTCTTTAGCTACTTAGGGTATTTTGTGTTTCCATAAAATTTTAGGATTTTTTTTCCTGTATCTGTAAAAAATGCCATTGGACTTTTGGTAGAGATTGCATTACATCTGTAAATTGCTTTCAGTAGTGTGGAAATTTTAACAATATTGGTTCTTCCAATCCATGAACATGGAATACCTTTCCATTTGTGTCTTCTTTAATTTCTTTCATCAAAGTCTTTTAGTTTTCTGTGTACAGGTCTTTTACCTCCTTCATTAAATTCATATGGAAATTTAAAACAATTTGAAAAAGGAAATAGTTCCAGAACAAACCATCTGACTTTATGATATACTGTAAACCTAAACTATACTAAACAAGTATAATATTTGCAAAGTGAGACATATAGGTCAGTGGCAGAGGTTAGAGAGTTCAGATATGGATTCATGTGTATTTTGCTAACTGACTTTTGCAAAAGGAAGCAAGACAGTTCAAGGAGAAAAGGTTGTTTTTTTCTGCAAATTGAATCGAAGTAATTACATTTTCATAAAGAGGAAAATGACCCTCAACCCTTACCTTACATCATACACACACACACACACATACCTCCATGGGGTAAATGTGTTGGATGCTCAGTTAGGCTAAAATTTTCTGAAGGGATATAAAGAGTATATAAAATAAAGGGAAAAGATGATAATAAGAAATTGTATCAATTAATAAGACAAAATTAAAGAGTACTCTTCAAAATTTGCCATTAACAATATGAAAAGGCAAGTCCCAAATGAGCCCCCCAAAAGTTGTATATAGATGATATAGAAACAGAGATCTCCCAGAATGTTTTTCCAGTATATATAAAGAACTCAAAAATAAGACATACAATCCAGCTTTTAAAATGTGTGACATATTTGAACAGGTACTTTACATAAAATAATATACAAGTGGCCACTAAGCCCAAGATACTCAACATCAGTCATCAGGGGAACACAAAGTTACAGTACATATCGACTTCACTTTTTAATTTGAGTTATTAGAATTTTAAAGACTGACAATAACAAGAATTGTCATGGGTGTGGACTGAAATGATCATATATTGCTGGTGGGAATATAAAATGGCATATCCACTATGGAGGAAATTTTGACAGTTTCTCTTAAAGTTCAGTCTACACTTAATGTGACCTAATAATTGTGATTGTGAATATCTAAGAAAAATGAAAACATATGTTCACATGAAGACACACAGATGTCCATAGCATCTCTGTTCATAACAGCCCCAAATTGAAAATAATACCAATTTACCAATGGTGCATCCATACACTGGATGACTATCAATATAAAAAGGAGCAAACTACTATTATATCCAACAATATGGATGAATCTCAACATTATGCTAAGCAAAAGAAGCTGGCAGAAAGGAGTATGCACTATAAAAATCCACTTATATGAAACTCTAGTTAAAGCCAAATTAATTCACAATGACAGGAAGTAGGTCTTGGGTTGTCTGGGGCCAGTGATGGAGTAAGGATTGCCTGCACAAGTGAAGGAGGACATATTTTGGGGTTATGGAGATGTTTGATATCATGTTTGTGATGGCAGTTGAATTGCTATATATACATTTGTCAAAACTGAAGTAGGTGTTGTCTTCCCAAAGCAGTTTTGGGGGTCATTTTATCTACATTTCTCATCAGTAATAATTATCTATTATATACCTTCTCTGTGCATTTGAGGTTCTTAACTCATGTTCTCCAAATGGGCTGTAAGAGATTCTTGGACCCCATAATATTATATGCTGTATCTTACACATGCAACCATTTGGTTTCTTTAAGAAGCATCTGACCTCCAAAAAATTTAAAAACTCACCTATAGTAAATCCTGAAACTTATTCCTCCTATTTAATTCTGGCTTCTTCTTATTTTATGTTTACACATGCATTATTCGGAAGGCCCTCCCCCTGTTGATACCTTAGACTAGTAGTATCAAACCCATCTTTATCTCACTTAACCTAACAGATGCCTTTTACTAGCACTCTTGATATGTTTGTATGTATAAATAAGAATTGTGAACAAGGTAGAAAAAAGTCATAATCGTTTGTTCCAGAATAGTTGTGTAATAGGCTGCAACGTGTTTTTCCTCTCAGGACCTCATTTCTCATTTGTCTATCTCCAAATGATCTTCAGAGACCTGTGAATCTATCTTTCCTTTTTCACTTTAATAACATGTAAGGTAAAACATTCACAGAATAGAATATACATAATTGGCTCCTATATTGAGTATCATTCTACTTAGCAACTGTTACTCTTTCTTCTTTTAATGAACCATCTTGATCTCCGGATTCACAAAACACCAGATGTATCATCTTTGGTTACCTCATTACTGGTAACTGTGTAGTTGTTACTCTAACACACGTGTCCATAAAATGATTATAAACTTTCCACGTGGGCGTTACAATAAAATTTATATGTGAAATGATGAAAATGATAAAAGTTTTTAGTTTCTCTTCTGGCTTTTATCTATTTTTCCTCTTATTTTCCTGACAGATTATTTAATGCCCTCATTATTGGCACATACGCTTATTCAATGGAGTTAAGATACTATTCAACATTTCAAATTTTCAACTATCAGGAAATGCACTGGCATTTATTGACCTCTTATCTAACAATATAGCACATTCCAATTATAAATGAGGAGAACCATTTTTATTTTGTGGGTGGGGAAATGGACATACTTTCATTATCTATAGATATTTTTGTTGCTATTTTTAAAGAAATAGGACATTTATATTTCATTCTAAATTCCATGAAGAGTATTGATTGATTGATTGAAGAACAAATAGTTTAAGACAGGACTGATATCAGAAGTAATGCCCTGGCAAAGTTAGTTTCCCCTGGAGGGTCAGGTGTCCATCTACTCTACGATATTTAATGGAGAGATTGCAGCATCTCTTGGAGAAAAAAGGCTAAAGCACTTTACCAAATAAACCGAAAGAATGAATGGAGGAATTAAGGAATGAATAAGGTTTTCTTTCTGTTTTGGGAGAAGGATTAATCCAAAACTTAAGTTTTCCAAGTGTATGCTTTGAGGCATACTGGCCTAGAACACAGAAAATAAAAGGTCAAACTTTAATATACCGCCCCCAGAAATGATCCTGCATCCAGAGAGTCAGTAACTGTCAGTAACAGAGGGTGTCTTCTGATGTGAGGAACAAGTGTTTAGCCCACAGCACATTCTCTATGAAATACTACTGAACGCTCCCTCCATCCTTTATCCAATTCTGCGCTTATGGGGAAATTTTTATTAGTATTTTAGGAATGCTGTTATTGAGAAGGTGTTACTTTAGATGAATTATGGCTAATGGTTTTAATACTCATCCTGTACATTAATGCATTAGCCGAGTTAGCAGAGTGGCATGTAAGTTTTGATCTCTTGAGAATTTGATCCACATGAATCATCCTCTTCCAGGCTTTAAGGGATTTGTCACCTTTAAGACACTGTTATGACTGAGGGGACTTATTAAAAGCAACTAGGCAGTGTTTTGGCTACCTCTCCTTGCTTCCCATCTTCTACCTAATTGCCCTTTTCTCAGTCCTCTGTAGAAAGTTAACAATATCTGACCTAAGAAAATATTTAGCCGAGGTTTGGAACTTATATGTGGCCTTTTTCAACTACAGTTTATTTTGTTCTACTTAACAAAGAGAAAAAATCTTTTATGAATGATTCTAAAAAGTGTATTTCCCAGGAAAGTGGAAATTGCATGAGCCGTTCTTGCTGTTTAGATAGATGAAATCATATTTATGCTTTTAGAATGTGTGTTATTTTCCTGGATGCCCAAAAAAATATACAATTTAAAGACACTTAATTAACATTTATTTCTTTGGTCAACTCACTAAGGGGAAAGGGACCCAATTTTTGAGATAAAAATAACATACTGAAGAAATATATTTCTTTGAATAAGATCTTTAGTGCAGTGCTTCAATGGAACATAGATTTTTTTTTTAATGGCTGAGTTATACTCTTGGAAAAGGAATTTATACTGGAAATGCTGACACAACTTTAGCTCCTGTATGGTGGTGTGAACTCGCTGCTATAATAATTAAGCAATTAGGCATGACAGAGAGTGTGAGTTTCCTGAGATAATCACACCCCTGGGGCATTGCAAGTCATGATCCAAAGATAAGTGTTTTTAATCTCCCAAGGGTGTGATTATCAGATGATAACCACACCCTCTGGAGAAGACTTATGACTCATAAAAAATCTTTACTATAAGAAAAAAATGATTATGCTGCTGTATGCAGATGAAGCTGGCCATGGAGACTGCTATGTGTTTGCCACAAATTAATTAAGAATTGCAAAATGTACGCCACTTTAATGGTATTGGGCATCAATCCCGGGGACTAGTTTGTTTTCTCATTATTGTTGAAATGTAGAAATGAGAGAAGGGTTCTCCACTTCTCCACTTCAGAAGGAGATGAATGATTGATTAAGAGAATCATAAAGATCATATTACCAAGCCTTTTTATTGACTAGCTCTTATCGGGCATATCCTAAGATATATATCCTAAGACAGAGTCTCTTATTACCTAAATTACTCACTTGGAAGTAATTTGGTCACTTTAGAATAATCAATGGCTTCATATAAGAGCATTTTGTATCTTAGCATCCATTCATCATTTATTCATTTATTTCATTCCAATACTTAATAAGTATACATGAAGCAACTATGCTGTAGATATAAAGAAGCTAAAAACCCATGTTCTGATAATGGAATACAGACATATAAATAACTGTAATACAGAGAAAAAAGTGCCATCATGATGGTGTCAAAAATATGCTAAGAGAGGAAAAAGAAAGTGAGTAATCTCATCTGGGAAAGTGTAAGAAGGCTCCATAGAAAGAAAATATTTAATCTGGATAAAAAAAATGTAGTAACTACTACTTGCTGAGCATTTACTGTGTATTGGGCATTATGCTTGGCATTTTATTTTTAAATCTCATTTTAATCCTTACAACAGCTGTGTTGAGGTGAATGGTATTTTTCTTGTGTTACAGATACAGAAACTAACACTCGAAGTGGTTATATGCCAAGCACAAGGTCAGATAGCTAGTCAAAGACACGCTAGAACTAGAGTAACAGGGTTGCCTTCAGAACATGTACTCTTTACCAGTAGTCTCTATAGCAAATACAGGTGCGTTCTATGTTGGAGTCCCACCTGAGGCAAAGCATTCCAGGAAGAGGGAAGTCGACAACGTAAAGTGGGGTGACTGATAAGAGCCCAGCAATCCTTGGTCACTCTCTGCAGCTGGAGTTTATGGTTCATGGGTGTTCAGAGTGATAGGAAAAGAGGCTGGAAAACTTTGCATGAAATTTGGTCCAAGTTGCAGAGAAGTTTCAATGCTTAGCTAAGCAGTTTGCAAGATTGTCCTGAAGGAATCTGCCTCATTGATTTCAAGGTCAGGCAAACTGGTCAGCAAACTGAGGATTCCTTCTCTCACTTTGATCTACCAAGGTCAGAAACACTTCTAGGAATCCATATGATGGTAACGATCATTATAAAACTTATATGAGTCAGACAGGTCCAGTATTTTCCCTCTTTAGAAATAATTGCTAACTGTAGTTTCGCAAAGCTCATGTTGGGCATCTTCAGATTTTTCAAAGGAGGTAGAAACAATGGGAAAACAAACTTAATTTTGATTTGAAAATGAAACATGAGTTGCTTTGCACATTCAGGATGTAACAGTGGCTGCTCTAGAACCTAATTGTAATAGAAACTCCGTAAGAGGTGGGCTTGTAGCCATGCCAAATACTACAGAAAAAAGCATAGGAAGAATATATGTATAAATAGGAAAGAACTGGTGTTTAGAAAGTGGGAGAGTCTCTGAGGGATATGCAGTTATACAACACAAGGGATCTGCCTTTGAGGAGTTTGTGATCTGGGTGGGAGACAAAATGTGAACAGCTTTCTGCCAAAATGCCAGGAAAATTAGAGTTAGATATTATTTACTATTCCCTGGAGTTTAGATGGAAAACTCTTGATTAATTTTTTGGGGGGTGAGTAGGGTAAATTTAATAGTAAACACAATAGGAATCTTTTATTCGATGTCTAAAATGGGCCTTCACTTACTATGACTAGGATACAGCATGGTATGTTGAGTCAGTCCGGCATAATTTTTAATTCTCCAAATCTTACCCATTTAATTTTCTGCCATTTCAAGTCTTGAATTTCATTGTCCAACTTGTAAAATAGTCAGTAGTTGCCAAATCACAAAGTGGCTGAGAATGTATGAAATGGTGTGTATAGCCCAGCTTCGTGGCCACACCAGAGAAGCATCATTGAATCATAGCTGTCGTGATGATGATCACGACACTATGTGACGGTTACTGTGCTAGACACTAGAGATTTGAAGATGAGTGAAGAATAAGTCAGTCCTCTGAATTTGCTGATGATTGCTGATGTTGCTCGTTCCTGGTGCTTTAACAGTCTTCATTGTTCTGCATATCTCTCTGTAAGCCGTCCCTTTGTTATTTGTTCAAATACTTTAGATTAAGACTTCTGTTCCATGGTGGGACTCTGATGGCATTTATGGTTTAATATAAAAATGCCCGTTAAAACTTTAACATATTTTATGTATAAAATATTGTTCTCAATAGCTTATATTTGGTAAAATCCCCACTTTAGGATGCTGTGTGATGCTTCTCCTGGAGAGTTTGTCCCCCTGTAGACATATGTGGACCTCAGGGGAGTCACTGTTCTCCTAGTTGTCAGATTCCACAGGGGGACCCAAGTGAGATGAATGTATGTGGTTCTCCCACGGGAGCTTCAAAATCTGCCTTCATCTTTGTTTTTTGGGTTTTTTGGGTTTTGGTTTTTTTGAGAGAGCATGAGTCGGGATTTGTGGGGTTAGGAGATGGGACAGAGGGAGAGAGAAAGAGAGAATCTCAAGCTCCCTAACTTGGGACTCCATCTCAACCCCCTGAGATCATGACCTGAGGTGAAATCAAGAGTCAGAGGTTTATTAACCCACTGTGCCACCCAGGTTCCTCAAAGACTACTTTCATCTTCACAGAAGCAACCTCCAGGATGTGTTTTGGTTCTTTACGGAGCCTATCTTCTCCATCTGTGGAAACAGAGTTAAAATTTTGAAGGAGATCTTTTGTTCAGGTCTTAACAACGTTACCACTGCCCTCATGACAAATTCCTGAAAACATCAGCACTGCTTACTCAGATGAATTCTGCCCATGATTATTCTCTATTCTTTGTATGTTTACTATACATATTTCCTTAATACCATAATTAAGCTTCTCTGAAAAGAAGATATGGCAAAGCCAAATAACAAAGTAGAATCTGAGATACCTGAAGAGTAACATTCCAGAAGCTCCAGAAAATGTATTTATTTGGACTTCTGGAATTCTCATGTAGTCACTGGATATCATTTTAAGAAGCAAATTTTTTGAAAGAAAATGTAAAAAATTTGCAAACCATGAGTGGGTTAATTAGCCAGTCTGAAATGTGGTTTATTCGTGTGTAAAATGAAAATCCCACTTAATTTAGAGGGTTGCTGAGAAATCAGAAACAAAAACAAGTAAGTGATATATCGACATGTTGGCACAGACCTGTTCAGCAGTTTCTAACTGTTACTACCATGATTACAGTTTTGATGATATAGCCTTCTTAACCTTTCCTGGGGGTTCTGCTTGGATGTATTCCAAACTGGAGCTATCTCAGTAATTCATTTGGTGAGGTGAGGAAGGATAGTTTCAATTCATACGAACTGCCAAACTTAAATGAGCCCATGGAATATATCACTCACTATTTTAAGCACTTGTTTTTATTGTCTCATCTACTGATAAAAAAGTTTTGAGGTAGGTTATGTTATTCCCATGTTAGATATAAGGAAACAGACACAAAGAGGTTAAGTGACTTGCCTGTGTTCGTGTGACTAGTAAGCATAGGGGTAGAATTTGAGTCCAAGCAGTGTGACTCCAGAGCCTGAGTTCTTCACCAGGAGGCTTTCCACTTCCCAAGAATGTGGAGGTCCTCCAGAAGCCAGAGTCAATAATACGGCCTAAGAACAGTAGATCCTGAAATCAAAATTACTAACTTGAAAAATATGGCTACTTAAAATCTTTTCTAGAATAAGATTAAAATATTAATTATTAATATCTTTATTTGGGTAAATACACATCATTAAGTTATAGTTTGTTTTTAAGATTTACTTATTTATTAGGGAGAGAGAGAGCAGGAGCAGGAGGAGAGGCAGGAGAGAGAGAGAGAGAGAGAGAGAGAGAGAGAGAGGATCTCAAGCAGACTCCCTACTGAGCTCAGAGCCCTAGTGGGACTCCATCTCCAGACCCTGAGATCAGGACCTGAGCCAAGACTAGGAATCAGACACTTAACTGACTGTGCCACCCAGGCACCCCTAAGTTGTTGTTCTTAAGTGCATCTTCAGTGCAAAACACGTGATAGGACTATTTCTTTTTTCAGATATGACTTTAGGAAGATCTTGAGGACAAGTACATATTCAAAAGAATTTAAATTTTCTTCAAATTGTCTAATTAAAGATGAGATTTTTCTTACTTATTTTAGGTCAAGGAATTGTGTGATTAGAAGCTGTAAAAGGACAAATGATTCTGGGGAAGATTATAGAATCTGACTGCATAATCTTTCAAACTATTGCCGTTTTTATTTGCCTAGATTCAGATAAAATGTAAGCATAACAATATGCAAGCTCTCAGACTCAGAAATAAATAATAGTTTAAAAGAGAATTAAGAGATTCTGAAAAACTTAAAGAGTTAAATGTCTTGTAGCTATTTTCTCTCAATAGCTATTAGGACACAAGTACATTTTGTTTTATTTTTACTTTAAAAGTCAGTGTATAAAAGTAGAAAGTGTTAAACATTGAATATAGGTTAAGTGAATAAAAGTTACCTTGTAAAGGGAATACTTTTAGGATATTTAAACAGTATAAATTAATTGAATATAAATTAGTAATTTCCTGGAGCTAAGGGGAAAGAATCCTGGGAAGTAGCTGTTAAGGGGAATAGGATTTCTTTTTGGAGTGATGAAAACGTTCTTGAATTAGATAATTAGTGGTGATGGTTGCACAACCTTATGGATACCTTAAAAAAAAAAAACCACTGAATTGTACACTTCAAAAGGGTAAATACTATGTAAAGGTTTGTGAATTATATCTCAACTTTTAAATATTATTATAGAATCCTCAGATGTGAAAGGTAGGACCGGTCACAAGAATAGAATTTTGGAGCTGGAATAAATAAAGGAAACTTAGCACACACACCCCAAAAAGTTCATGAAGCTCAATAAATTGGAAGAATACAATTAATCTGTGGTTACTCATGATTCAAGGGCAGTGTGTTCAGAATGACCACATTTTCCAAAACAACAACAAAAAAACATTCTAACAAAGTGCAGTGATTACCCTGGTTCTTTATGTACAACATGATAGATATTAGAAATACAATTTGGATATCTAGCTGTTGAAATTAGAATAGCTAGATTTCAGGTACTTAGGAAACCAGCAGAACAGAATGTTTAGATCACAATTATTCTGGAATATCCAAAATTACACATTCACACCTCTCAGAACTCTTCATTGACTAAAAGCAACTGTAATTAAATATGGCAAAACAAGCAAACAAAAGGATGAAATGAGTAAGCAATGCTAAAGGAGAAGCTGAAAAATTAGTCCTCTTGAAAGATGAGCAAGGAGTACACTCTCAGGACGATGTGTCCTGGGAGCTAAAGGAGGGTTTCTTTCAAGGAATTATCATGGACATAGCTCAGATTCAGTCACTTCTCTGACTTGTGGGACTCTGCTTAAGAGCTGTATTCCTGGAAGAGAGCATTTGACCATCATTTTGTCTTAGAGAAGGCAGAAGATTACCTGGCTTGACAGTCCCACTTTGATTGCATACAATTGAAGAGTCAGTTGCTGGGGAACTCTTACCAAATGACTAGAAACAAAGTCAGCTAGAGCCACCAATCTTCAAATAGCTCAATGGAACCTGCTAGTATGGTATAGAAGTTCAGAGCTAACCTGCTTGCATTCAAATTCTGGATGCTTCTTGTATGAATCATGTCACCTTGGATAAGCTATTTACCTTATTTGTCCTTTAATTTACTCATTTGTGAAATCAGGGTAATAATATTACCCATCTCTTAGGGTTGAAACTTAGCCCAGTATCAGATACACAGTAAAGGATTTATATTTGTTAATTACTATTAACATTGAAATATGAATAATAGGCACTATGTGTGTATGTGTGTGTGTATGTATGTATGTATATATATATATCTCCTCACAGAGTGCCTATTCAAAAGTTTAGAAGATTATGGAATTTCTTGTTAATAGAAATCAAAGTGATATAATGACATTAATTTAAAAAGATCAGTGATTTTGCCATAAATCAGATTGTGCTCCCCAATTCATACAAATTGGTCCATCTTACTTACAGTTTTATAGGAAAGAAATAGTTATTTTTTATTGTTTTTTGCTGGGAGAAAGCCCTTAGCTAAACTCAAACTATTTACCTTATTATTTGTTTTTTGAGCTGATGTTGATTTTGTCTAGAAAGCAGACTTCACAGCATCAGCATTTATACAGTCATTTATATCCCAAAGAATGCCACATATGTGTGTGTCGTATATGACAAGATTTAGTTGGGACTTACTGTATCAACCTAGTAACAATAGGAATCCATAATTTCACAGAGTCATTAATCATTCCTACTCTTTTAACAATAAACTTGACAGAATGGATTGTCATATAGAAGTCAGCTTCAAATAAACATGATGAAGTAAACAACAGAAAAAGTGAGAAAAACATACTAGACAACCTGTATTTTTCGGTAAATTTGTTTACTTACCCTTGTGGTTAAGTTCAGTGGAATCCTTCTGTTCTTGAATGACTAGTTTCCTTTGGTGGCTTCTAAATAGTTATCCATAGCTGAAGGTTTTAAATGTTCTCACAGAAACGAAATCAATCATGTATCTCTAGATTAAGAGGACTAGCAAAAATAAGGCCTGAGCCCCACTTTCCAAGTCCTCCCCACCAAACCCACAGAGAAAGCACCTCCACCTGTTATCTCCCTTCCATTCAGAAAGGCAGCATCTGGAGGAGGTGCCCAGAGAGTGGTTTTCGCTGAGCTATTTGCATCAGTTAGGCTCCAAACATGGAAGCAGAACCACCATGAATATTCTAGAATAAGGAATTTATTACAAAAATCAGGTCTTACACAAACAAAAATCAACGAAAAGTCCACTCACCAGCGCTACCCTCGAAGAATAAAATGAAGTAGAGTAAATCCGCAGGGAGAAATGGATTTATCCATACGCTTATACAAATATATAACTTCGGTAGTTGGGGGGAAAAAATGAGTGTATTCCAGAAGTAAAAGTTGATTCTAGTAGCCCTAAAAAACAATGGTAATTGAGAAAAAAAAATTGTTTAAAAACAGTTATAAGCAGGCGGGGATTAAAATTTAAATCTGATTATTCCTTCCTAACTTTTGATACTAAGAATAAGTCTGAGGAATGCAATTTTCTCCATTCTTCACTAGTTTACAGGTATAACTAGAAAGAGAAAATGGTAATAGGAATCTGACTCTTGATAACATCTTCCTAAATGACTTCTGCAGCCCACCACAGTTCGATGTTCTTCTGCAGGCTCTCATATGTTTGCAAAAAGTCAGCTCCCCCAGGTGCTGCTGCTGCTTTGCCAGCTATATCCTGGATTCTGTTGTGTCTGACTGGCACTGGCCATCTTTCTGCAGGCATCTGGGGGCACTGCCATATCCTAAGAACTCTCCCAGTTGCTGCACAGAACAAGACTGAAAGAAGTCATGCTCAGTTGCCCTAAAGCCATGTGAGAAAATACTCTTCACTCCCATTTTGCCTTTTGTTTTGCATTCTGTGAGTTTGGTTCCCAAGTAGGGTTGACCATGTCCTCAAAGTGCCTTGTGAAAACTTACCTTTCTGCTCCTATCTGTAGTTCTCTCTCCATACTGCTCAGATTCCAGAATAAGGGATGGAGTTGGATACAGACTGCAGGGTGCCCTCATCTTTCCTCGGGCAGCCTATCTGCTTAATAATATTTAGTTCTCTGAAACAGCACAATCCAATAGAAATGGAATGTGGCTATAGATACACTTTAAAATTCTATTTTTTAAACTATTAACTTTTCCCTAAAAGTTAAAGAGACATAGATGAAATTAATTATAATACATCTCCTTTAACCTGTTATCTTCAAAGTATTATTTTAACATCTAAAATACAAAAATAAAAAGTTATTAATGATTAAGTTTATACTAAACCTTTGAGACCCTATGTCTATTTTATACTTACAGTACATCTCCCAATTTAGACTAGCCCAATTTAAGTGCTCAATAGCCATTTGTAGCTACCAGTACTATATTGGACAATGCAGCTCTAAAGAGTCAGGAACCCCATTCCACCTAGGTTGATGCTAAAACAACTTAATTTCCCAATCAACCCACTATATGCAAATTGAAATAGCTGAACAATTTCTTGGAAAATAGCAATAAATGACTATCACTTAATATAGCATTCATTCTTCAGATACATGGATAGTCCGTTTGCTCATTCTTATACTATTGCCTTTGATGTTTGTAATAAACATTAATATATTATAGTCAGGGCTTCCAGAGTCATAGAGCAGATAAATGCCATACCTATAGGAAGTATCTGGATCCCTTTATGATTTTTTTTTACAAAGTAGAATCTAAAGTTATTCCTACTCAAAACTTCTCTTCAACAGATATGTCAAAAATGACAATATCTACTGGTGCTAAGACATTATTTCATGATATGGAGTTGGCTTTCTTGACGTGACCCAAAATGTGGATGCCTAAGCTTTATTTTAGATATTTATATCTTGCTCTGTATGAACTTAATCATTCATTTAAATCCCCAAACTTGTGGCTAGCTGAGAACCTAATCTTTTTCTATGAAGAGAGTTCAAAGATGATAAGGAATTATAAATTAAGTGAGGAAATCAGGCCTTTAAAATCATACTTTTAGCACTACTCTAGAACTATTTCTGTTTTCAGTAGGTCATGCTGAACATTAACCATTTGTTGTCTCCCAAATAATGACCATCCCTTTGTGTACAAGTTGTAGATGCTGGAATAAAGGGACAGAGTCAATTCAAAGACAGAACTTCAAACTCTCTAAAAAGTGATCTTGAAGTGACACGTATTTGGCTTTTTAACCCTCAGACTTGTTTTTACGAAAGATGAAACCCCTGCCCTTAGCCATTTAGCACTCGTTTGGAGCATTATGTGGAAGAATTTGTAGATGCCTTACCTGGCCACGAGATCTGGACCTTTAAGTTCAGTCTGGACAAATTAACATCCAGAGAAGTTTAACTCATTTCCTATTCATATATGGTTTATTTGCATCATGAGGGGAAGAAAAAAAAGAGAAAGACTTACACCACCAGTTCTTTTTGCACTAAGACACAGGCTGTTTGTATCTTTGCTGGGTGATTTAACGGTCACTAAGCAGCAGGAAAGAGTGCTCACCTCAGCAGAAGATGGGAACGCAAAAGCTAGGAAACATTGTCGAAGCACAGCTGGGTGGTCAGGACATTGGCCAGTAATTACTAGCCGGTGCAAAAGAATGAATTCTAAATGAAAGGATGAAAAGACCAAGGCCTCGGCGATTGGATTTTCAGACATAATTAACATAAATCAAGAGACAGGTTAGGTTTGGCCAAAATATAGGAGGAGACTTATTTTTAAGCTTTTTCTGTGCGAACCTGTGTCTGCAACAGCACTTGGATGCATTTCATTTCAATTCTGTCATAGCTGCAGTGTTGTATTAGTGCTGTTGTTAATAATAACAACAGTAATATTTTCCATAGCACCTTTCTCCTCAAGTCTTTAGGACATCAGGCAAGAGCTTCCAAATTCTGTGAACAACGCTTAACCAGGTGAGCATTACAAAATGTACAATTAGTGAAAAAGAATAAGGTTTTATCTTGTGATAGGAAAAGAGAGAAGGAGATGAGTTCGAACAAAACAAAATGAAAACAGCAAATGCAGAAATTATCTGTTAATAACTAGCTAACATAGCAGATAAATTCACGCTCTTTTGGCCAAGCTTTTCTGGAACAACTTGGACATGTTAATGAGTAGTCATATTTGAAAGCCATCACATAAGACTTTTAAAAATTAAAAGCTGCAAACAGTTTTACTTCCTCTAAACTCTAAACTTAGGCCAAGTGTTAAATACACCATAACCATAAGGTAAACTGGGAAGGAACTGAGCACTAGAACTTTTCACATGAAGATGAAACAGAGGTTTAAAAAAAGATAAAACAGATGGAAAGGGAACAATTCTTTAAAGAAGTTGTTCCAGCTTGTGTTAGGTAGTGTTTGCCTTGGACATTTGAGATCAACTACTGAGGTGCCACCTTCTTTTGTCTCTGTCTTGATTTTCAGATTTATGAGACTGTACTGGACAATCAGAGATAACACTTACTAGATGGCTGCTCCGTGGCAAGCATTTTTCTAAGCACTTTACATAGATTATTAATTCATGAGGTAAGTGGCATTATTATCCACCCAACTTTTCATATGAGAAAACCCAACACACTGCAAAGTTCAGTGAGACTTAACCACCAACACGTGGCCAGCAAGTTGTGCCCCTGGAATTAGAGTCTAAAGAGTCTGACTTCAGGGCCCAACTTTTTAAGCACTACACTACACTGATAAAAGTTTTAAATGAAGTTGCCAGGAACTGAGGAACCATAGCTGGTTTGGTGGGAGCTTTTTGCAGATGCTGCATTAGACGAAACAGAACAACCGTACTAGTTTCTATCTCAAAGAAGTGAAAATCTACCAAGGCCTAGTGATATCCCATTTTCGTTCTCCTCCGTAATCCCTTTGCCAGTATGTGTTCCTTTTTTCCATCTACCTTGAATCTGGCTTCACACCACATTGTGTATATATTCGTATAAAATCTAGCTATCATTCAGTTAGTCATTTTTAGTCCTTAGGGTAAGCTGGATGTATCATATTTCTTTAAAAATTAAAACAGTGCTTTCCAAAATGAGGTAGAAATGAATAATGTAAAAAATCTGGCCTAAATATCTATTTTGAGAGGACTTTATGCTCTGACATCAAGTGAGAGTACAACTCAAATGAGGTTTGTCCAGGTATCAGACTGTTTGGCCCAGCCTGCATCAATTTATTTTCACAATTCCAAATTGTCTTATTGTTGGGCTGAAGTAATTATCAACTAAGAGACAAGAAGAGTCCAATAGAAGTTTGGAACTCTCACAATCAATACTGGTGGGCGTAAAGTCCCACTGGGAAACAATGAAAAGTGTACTTGCTATATTTCTAACAATAGGTCAGATTATTGCTATGGCACTTCTGACTAATGCAGAGGATTCTGAATTGTGCATTGGAATATATGCTGTTCTTTCTGTAGGGCGGTTGTTTTGTTCCTCTGTTTTCTCAACATTCTTTGGGAAGAAGAATAGGAATTAAAATTAACAGGTCACAGCGTATGTGTTGACTTACTTCTTCTAAGTAAGCGTCTTCATTAACCGTAATTAAAATGAATGCGCTGCCTTCTTTTTCAACCAAGGATTTCTGTTTGGTCCAACTATATAGAAATATAAGATATTGGGCGCCTGGGTGGCTCAGTGGGTTAAAGCCTCTGCCTTCGGCTCAGGTCATGATCCCAGGGTCCTGGGATCGAGCCCCGCATTGGGCTCTCTGCTCGGCAGGGAGCCTGCTTCCTCCTCTCTCCTCTCTCTCTCTGCCTGCCTCTCTGCCTACTTGCAATCCCTCTCTCTGTGTCAAATAAATAAATAAAATCTTAAAAAAAAAGAAATATAAGATGNGCCTACTTGTAATCCCTCTCTCTGTGTCAAATAAATAAATAAAATCTTAAAAAAAAAGAAATATAAGATGTTGAGAACTGATAGAATTGGGAAAATTAAATGGCCTCCCCAAGTAGTCAAAAATACCTAATAGTTATGGTTAAACCTCAGCATGGAGAATGTTAGAATGTGCCTGTCTATGTCATGTGAATATGAAATACAAAGCTTTTTGGAGTAAATCCTTGTCGCCTTCAGAAATATTCTTAGGCCAAAAGGAAATGGATCAGTGAGGCAATAAATGGCTTGAAAGAATTTTTACTTTTTCTTTAGGCAATGTGGAATCACTGAAGGATTTTAAACAGGGAATTTTGGTCATAAGTTAATTTTGGAACATCTTTCATAGAAGATGAATTGGAGAAAGCCGAGGCTAATGAACATAAAAGCAAGTTAGAATGTGGTGGTATCAGTCTGGTAGTTCTCCGTGGGAGGCAGTTTTTCCCTACTGGGGATGATTATCCGCATCTAGAGATATTTTGGGTTTTCACGACTGGGGAGAGGGGGCGCTTCTAACAGCATCTATTGGGTAGAGGCCAGGGATGTTTCTAAAAATACTACGGTGCATAGTACAGCCTGCCACTACAAGAAATTATTCAGCTCAATTTGTCAATAGTGTCAGCTTGAGAAATCCATTAGTCCATGCACATGATAATGAGGGGCTGACCCAAAGATGTAAAAAGTAGGAACAAATATTTTCAGGATATATAGTCAATCAAATTCAAGAAGTGATCAGTGAGAGAATGTGTTCAGTGAGAGAAACTGTGTGGTCTTAAAATGGGTATTAGGGATGGATATTGGAAGATTGTTTGGGTCAACGTTACTTACATGCAAAAGAAGGAAGTGAGTATGGAAAGAAGGAATTTCAGTAGAAAATGATAGGTTGGGATCCAGAACATTGGATTGCAGGTGACAGAGACATTTTATCTGCTTCACATTAAGTTGTACAAGTCTGAAAATGAGAATAGAGGCCTATTTTGAAGATACTGATTAGGAGGATATCAACAGATAGCACTTGTAATTATGGAAATAGATAAGATGCCAAAGAGTAAAGGTGCGGGAATGGAAAAATAAATAATACTGAGGGAGGGCAAATGAGCAGGTGTCGTTAGAGACTGAGAAGTCATGTTTGGTGATGAGGAAGGAGAATGTATTCTGTTAGTACATCTCTGCTAGCCATCAGTAGCCCCAACTTTGAGCATCTATGGCCTCCCTAAGTTCTTGTAGTCTTAATAATTATTAGCCACACAGGAATTCTCTTTATGTGAAGAGAGAAAACAGAGGGATGTTGAATTGCTATTAGATGGGCATTTTAAAATTAAAAGATAGTCAAGAGAAATGAATATGAACATCCTTTAATGAATGAAATGAAATGATGAAATGAGAACACTTGCTACAAAATCTTCAGCAACAACTTCTATCTGGGAATAACAATTGTTTGATTAATGATAACTTGTAAGACTTGATAAAGTTTCATAATTGAATGTTAGGTTTTAACATATTTTTATTCCCCTGTTTTTAGGAATGCTAACTTACTCTTCTTAAATCTTCATAAGTGATTACAGAAAAAATATAAAGTCCAATAGAATATTCAAATATTCTTTTGTAACTCTGACCCAAAATTAATTTTCCAGTTACTTTAGTCAGGAAGTAATTAAAGATGTGAATTAACATATCTTGAAATAATAAATATCATGGTAGAAGATTGATCTCAGCCAGTAAGAAATAAATACAAGTTGTGTTTATCTTCTGTCACAGATGCTACTCTCTATTTCTTAGTAACATCTCTCTTACCTAAATTTATTCTCTAACAAGCTATACAGTGATACTAACCATAAATAGGTTAGCATTGCTGCACATCACTCATATAAAAGGGAATTAGCATCAAATTTGGTATTTCAGGTATCACACCCTAGCACATACTTTGTGTGTCCACTCTTTTAAATTCTAAAATGTGAGTTTAAATACGTGAGTTAGATCTTTATTTATGATCATGATAAATCCATGATCTCTGTCATTTGTGCATTTATTTTTATTTTTTAGATTTTTCTCCTGATAATGGGTCCTGTTTTTTTTTTTTTGCTTCTTTGCCTTCTTATTAATATTGTATTGGATGCTAAACATTGTAATATTACATTATTGCATGTCTAGAGTGTGTTGCTTTCTTTCAAAGAATGTTGACCCTTATTTAGCAGGTCCTGAACTAATTTTGGATCCATTTGATGTTTTTGAGGAAGAAATGATGACACTGTTTTGCTGTTTGAGGCCTGTTTTTACTGTGTGGTCATTGTTCCAATGTAGCTCTACTCTAGGGCTTCTTTAATCCTGCTGCTAAAACATTTCTCTTCCGGAGTCTATACCAAATCCTCTGAGTATTCAACAGGATGCCTCCAATCTGCCTTGTTATAACTTGTGTATCCCCAAGTCTTATGCAGGCTCCGCTGATTGTTTAGCTTGTACATACTTGGCGATCCTTTGCCAACCAGATTGATTTTCAGATTAATATTCACCATTAGACTCATTGTGAATCCTGCAAAGATTACTGGCGCTACTTCTCCATGTCGATGTCCTCCCTTTTACTAGTCTATCCCACAAATTCCAGCCGCCTTAGCTTCTTCCCTCACCTCTGACTTCTGTCCTCTCATTTTAGCAAGACTGGTGTGCTCTGCCTGAGAGCCCCTTCTTGGGTCGTGATCCAGGATACGGCAGAAGGCTGGGGAAATCACGGTGCCCACCTTGTTCATTTTCTTTTCTCATGGATAACAGCCCTGGGCTGCCTGTTTCCTATGTCTGAAAACTGCCTTTCCTGTATTTTATGTAGAGTTCTACTTGTTCGTGGTAGGAGGGTATGTCCAGGTCCGGTCACTCTCGCAATGAGACACAGAATTCAGAGTTGCTTTTTAAGAACTTATTTTTGAACAGAAATTTTTTAAAAAAGTAAAACTGCCATTTTTGGATGCCAATGGTAAATAATAGCTACAAAAATATCAGTTAATATAGCTTTATGAATGATCTTGCAAAAAATAAAATGTACAGTGGCAATGTTCAGCATTACTTGTGTCACTACAAATTTCCAAATAACGAAATGCTCTGCTGATGGGAAGAAATGATAGAATTAATTTGTTTTCACTGTAAATGATGTCCTGTTTGTTCTCACTTTCTCTCTCCCCTTCTTTTGGTGTTTACAAGAATATAGGTGATTATCTATTGCTTCATATGTAGATTGGGGAGGGGTGTGGAGGAAACATTTGAACCCTGTCTACACATTAGAATCACCTGTATATCTTTTAAAATATACTTATATCCTGACCTCTCCTTTTTACAGCTTCTGATTTCATCGAAGTGGGGTAACATTCAGGTATGGGGAGATATAGATCTATATATAAATATGTATAGATATATTTTATCTCTATACTTTAATCTCTAGGTGATTCTAAAAATCACATAGTCTTTTTTNTTTTTTAAAGATTTTATTTATTCATTTGACACAGAGAGAGAGAGAGATTACAAGTAGGCAGAGAGGCAGGCAGAGAGAGAGGAGAGAGGAGGAAGCAGGCTCCCCGCTGAGCAGAGAGCCCGATGCGGGCCTCGATCCCAGGACCCTGGGATCATGACCTGAGCCGAAGGCAGCGGCTTTAACCCACTGAGCCACCCAGGCGCCCAAAATCACATAGTCTTGAGAGCTACTCACACTGTATTTCATGGAACAATAAAACTAACTTCAACTCAGAACCTTTTTGAAATGCAGAATCTCAGGCCCTGCCCCAGAACTACTGAATCAGAATCTATATTTTAACCACTCTCCTCAGATGACTCATATGTATATTTAAGTTTTAGAACATTCTTTAGTTGACAAAGGTATATTTATTGCCTTCAAGGAGTTCAAAATGTAAATGGTAGAGCGTTTAGACCTGTGATAATCCCAAATTAGGCCTAACGTCAGAAACAAATGGTCTTAAAAAAAAAAAGCAGATTCCTAGGCTCCTATCTAACCCTGGTCCATGAACAACTCTAGGCATGAAGTGTAAACCTTGGGCATCTGTATGTTTATTATATGTTCCAAATTGTTCTAAAAATTAGAGAACTTTGAGAAATAAAATAAAATAAGGACTCAGTTTTCCAACATTTTACCTCTACTGAAAGTCCTAACCTGGCTAAGAAAGAAGGGCTGTTATGAAAGTTATAATTATGGTAGATACCTAGATATATATTTTTTTAACACAGAAATTGAGTATTGTGACAAAAATGATTTGATAGAAATTTCACAGTTTTTTTGTTAAAATAAGTTTTATATGCTTTGGATATTTTTGCTGTGGCTACAATGAGGAAAAATATATGTACCTGGCCATTTAAAGGTGCTGTCAGCTAAGAATTTTAGGCCATTTCTGTGCAGTGCAGGGGCAGGCTGATCGAGGCTGGAGGGAAATGGCAGTCTGACAGGAAACTGGAAGAAAATTGACAGACGTGGCAAGTGTGAGGAATGGCGTAATGCTGAATAGGCTGTTTTGTAACAGAAAAAAGAGAACATTTCAAAACTAGTTAAGTTAGTTATGAGACTTTAACTAGGTCAAAAATTTATGAGTATTTGTGAATACTTTTTAGCACTGTAGAGACTGTCAAAAATTTATCCCATGGTTAAATCTTGGGTGTTTGAATCATGGAGTCTAAGGAAATTCCTGACTAAAGAGATAAAGGTGAATGAAAACACACCAACACAGACAGACTTTTCTCTATATAAGTGTAAGTTCTTAGAAAAGTTCTTAATGTTTCTTGTTAACCATAGATCTGTAAATGGGAAAAAGTCATGAGAAGTCCGCTTTGTTATGTTTCCAAATTCATTGTGTCTAGACACAAAACGTGAGATTAGAGCTAAGGAGACAGGATAGTGAGTCCCAGCAAAGTCACCTACTGTGTGCCATTTTTCAGATGACTTAACATTTCTGATAGTCTCCTCATCTCTAAAATGGAAATAACAGTATCTCTCTTGTTAGGACAACCATATATCTGATACCTTCTCACACTTGTGGACAACAATCTGAGGATATGGTAAAACTGTTAGCTAGAATCTCAAAATAAATGTAAAGCCCTTGCAGTTTAATGGAGATACACATCACAGACAAATATTACTGCATTGGTTCCTAAAGCATGAAAAATTAGATACTATAATCTGGTGAGATAATGCTCAAGTAAGGCCACAAGCACATTAATCCTCTGACACTTGACAAACTGTGTAAGACATACAATTTTGGGTACATTATGGTTATGTACAAGAGTCAAGTTAGTACTCATTTGGAGTTTTAAGCTGTTAAGCTCTTTATAGATATTTTTCCACAGTAGCATATTTTGTTTGATATTAATTGATTTCCTCCCTCGTTAGGGTAAGAAATGCTTTTTGGGACCATACTATGTGTCATACACTATCTAAGATGTGAATGATTCACTGGTCAGAAGGATATGTAGGAGGGCTACAAATGAACAAAGCAAATGAACAAATAATATAATGCAATATGATGTTGTATAATAATGATATACTATACCATATTCCACTGCAGATCACATTACGTATTGGAAGAAAATAAATGAAGTAATTAGTTAGTGAGTAGCTATTAGTGATACCATAGGTAGGGCTGTTCAGGAAGATATTTCTGGGCCAATAATACTTGAATTTCCCTAATCTGAAGGATGAAAATATGTCAGCCATGAAGATATGTGTCAAGAAAGAATTCTTATCAGAGTAGAAGTCCTGTGAGGTTAGAATATAACTAGGCAGGGTGGAAATGGTATGGGTTGAGGTTGGAAAATTAAGATAAAGACCCAATATACAGGGGCATGTAGGCTATGGAAAGTAGTTTGAATTTTTATCTAAAAGCAGTGGGAAGCCATTGAAAAGTTTTACATAGGAGGAAGACAGTATTTATAAAGCAAAAGACTGGAAACAATCTAAGGGTCCATAAAGAGATGACTGGTTGAATAACTTATGGTATAGCCACAAAACAGGACACTCGCTAGCTCTGAAAAGGAAAAAGAAACATCTCTACAGTGGCTGTGGAGTGATATCCAGCATATACCATAAAATAAAAAGAGTAAGATGGAGAAAAGTATGTGCAGTATGCTATCAGTCATCTTCAGGAAGGGTAAAAAACACAGATCCATACACGTGTACACAAATACCTTTTATTGAAAAAGTGAGATAAACCAAAAATTAATTTTAAAATATAGGTTACATAGAAGGGGAACAGAAGATTAACGTGAAATAGTTTGGGTTGGAAGAGATACTTCTCAGAGTGTACCTTATTTTGTAGTTTTGATTTTGGAATCATGTAAATGTTTTCATAGTAATATAACAGAACAAATGTAAGCAGAAATAAACCCTAAGAAGTGAAAGCAAAATAAAACATATAAAGTGAACTGCGTATCGGGGAGCTAAAATACACCAGCAGGCATTATATCAAGTGATTTTACACTTGATCCTAGCCTAAAAGCTGAGAAACAATTATGTCAAGTGACTTTAAAGTCACTTGTAATAAGTCACAAGTAATTTGCACATCTCCAGTAGTATATAGACTAAGGACAAAAACATTGTAAAGATCTTAAGCCACTTCTAGTAATCATATTATTCTGTAATTATGTGTATGTATGTCTGTATTTGACAAATCACTTATGCAGATACACACACACACACACACACACACACACACTAGGATAAGCCAAAAGTACTTATACTACTTTTGTCAGGATCCAAGACTTTCACCATAAGAGAAAATATATGCAAATATAAGACTAATGAAGACAAATTAATATTGGAATTGGAAATTGAATATAAATTCATGGCATACTTTATTTTCAACCTATTTTTGGGTGAAAAATTAAAAAAAAATTAAAACCAATTTTCCATTTATTTTTGGACAGTTGGGGGTTTCCAGATCTGGGACAAGATATATATAAGAAGAACATAGAGGAGCTTACCATAACAAAAGAGTGGAAGCATTGGGTCATGTCCTCAAAGCTCAGGATCCAATTTGAAGTAGTTCAGCTGACCAAAAAAGGGACAGTTTGAACATCAGCATAATACTAATCACAGGAGATACATACTTAAAATCTTATAAATATGTTAAAAGCTATGATTTTATAATGATACCCAATAAGGAAAAAGATATCCATTATCTTGAAGGATGCTAAAAAAATCAGTCTATTCTCCTAAAAATCTGTAAATAAGGGGAAAGATTTCCCATTTATTCTATATTTCCTGTACAAAATCACCTTGATATGAACAGCTAGATAATGAGAAAGAGTTTTTCTTTATGGACCTATTCCAGCAAATAAATGAAAAGTTAATGTAAAATTAAAATATAACCATTTGGAACTCTTAACAACAACAATAACAAAAATGGATTTAGGCTACAGTCATCAGCAATAGTTAAAACTAAATGAATTATGGGTAGAGAACATTTTTAAGAATGCATCAGGCTAATGAAAACTAATCTACTGATCATATAACATCTCAGAAAGATATCCAGAAACTGTATGACTTTTGATGAGTTGGACTAGGAAATGCAAATATGGACTATGAACTATTCTTACTACAGTATGAACCTAAATTCAACCTAGTCCCCAATCTAACTACCAGGTTTTAGAAAACACATGAATCAGAGAAAAATGTTAGAAAATGCTATGTAACATGGCACACAATCACAAAAATTCACAATAAGGGGCACTCTACAGCTCAAACAACAGTTCATTTTGATATATGTGTTGAAAGAAAGGGGGAGAAAAGAGAATATATGAATTAAAGAAACAAATAATCAAATACATATGCAGAGCTTATTTGGAATCATTAAGTAATATTTTAAGATAATCATGGAAATGTGAACATTGAATGGATATTTGATATTATAGGATTGTTTTTGAAAAGGAGTCCTTATCTTTCAGCAACATATATACTGAGGTATTCACAGATAAAATGATACGATGTCTGCAATTTGCCTCAGAGTATTTTCAGTTTAGGGAGGAGAGTCTTGTAAAACTATGTTGAAGACAATTGGTAATTGATAATTACTGAATCTGAATCATGGACACATAGGGGATTCATTGTACTATTTTCTCTACCTTGAATATGTTCCAGAATTTTCATACTTTCACTTCAAAGAAAAAACTAACAGGCGTATGAAGATCTCACTTACATTTAGAAAATGGGGCATAGGTAAAAGCAGGGAGACCAGTTAGGAGGTTACTGTAGTCGGGCAGGAAAGAAATAATGGTGATTTATACTAAACAGTGGCAGTAGAGATTGAGAACCAAGAGGATCTGATATATTTAGAAGTAGTTAATAGTTCTTCTAATTGATTGGATTGGAGGTTGAGAGAAAGAAGCCACAAAGAATACCTCCCAGGATTTCTGTTGGAGATCTGGGTAGATGGTGATGTCTCTTACTGACATAGAGAAGACTGGAAAGTAGGGGATAGCCACGTGGAAGTTCAAGATCGGAAGTACTCAAGAGTTCTATTTGCAGTATAATAAGTGTGAGACATCTATTGCACATCCAGCTGAAGATAGATCACAGGGGACAGATCAGTCCTTGGGATACACATTAAAAACCATCAACATATAATGTTTAAAGGCATAGACCTAGATAAGAACATCCTTGGAGAGAATAGAAAGAAAGAAGCAAAGCCAGGTGGAGAGCCCTGAAGGTACAGAGACACTAGATGCCTTGTAGGGCAGAAGAAACAAAAGATCTAAGGAACAGGTGGGGTCCAGAATGAAAGATAGAGATGCAGCCCAGTTTTCTTGTTTTAGTTGAGTTATATTTTCCAACTAATTTATAGGTGGTATTCTAACAAATGAATTTACTAATAAGCAAATGAACCCCGCTCTTTCAAAACCAACGTGCAAAGGCAACACACCACACAGATATCTAGGTAATGACGCACATGTAAAGCTCTTGATTACAAGTGAAAAACAAAACAAAGAAGTCTCTTAGAATGTGACTGGGTAATAGTCGTGCTTTGATAATTTAATAGAAAGGCTGAAGAGAACAAAACTAGTTCCCATTGGGATGCATATTTATTTATATCCAGCTTACCTAAAGTCTAAGCCAACAAGTCTAAAGACATTGAGCATTGAGTTTCCCGAATTCAGTGAGAACTGATTAACCCATTTAGAAAGAGCTGAACCTATCTTTATATGTAGCTAATTATGTTCTAATGCATACATTCAGCAATGCCATGAGGCTGTCCATCTGCAAACTGCCAGAAATAAGCTGTCCAAATTCAGAGAACAGTTTATTTTAAGGCTAAGAAATGACACTGATTTAAAGATTGCTTTTGCTGATTTGATAAACTGTAAGTTGAAACAATTACATTAATGTAGCACATTGTAATGCCAACAATTTTTCTAAAAAGATAAAAAAGTAATTTCCTTTAACTTGTCTGTATTAACAGGATGAGAGGTGAATTTGAAAGTCAGTTTTTTTACTACCTTCGAAGTATTGCACTACAATAAAGTGGGTAGAAAATAAAGTGTTAACTGTTAGCCTTACTCAGGTGAATGATACCTTCTAGGACAATGTATTAGGGTAAGAGGTTACAAAGATTGGGAAAGAAAAGCCTTTTTTTTTTCCCCCAACCCCCGTCTGCTGCAGCTGTCTCTTTACCAAGAGTTGGTAAAAATAGCAGAGGAATAAGAGCACAGTTCAAGAGTTAGTAGGATAGTCAGTCTGTCCAAATGACCCACATGGGAGGCAAGACTGCACCAAAGACAGGGAAGAATCATCAGTGAGGAGGCCAGGAAACAGAAAGAAGCAAAAGGCCGTGAATGCAAAGCAGAGGAGAACGAATTTTGAGATTTCTGAGCCTTTTCCAGGAGAGCCCTTTAATAAGAGGCCTTGCTTGGTCCCTCAAGGGGCCGAGGAGGATCAGATGCTAACAGAAAGTTCATTGCCATCCAGGTTGGACCAATCCATTCACCTAATGGCCTTCATTTTCCTTTCCCCCAGGCCCTCTCCTTCAGCACCAGCCCTTCTGTATTTTCCTAATGTTTTCAAAATAGAGAGATGGTTTCATGCTTTTTCAACCTATATCACAGTTTCGATCTTGACTTCATTAGAGCACCTTCTGTTTGTCACCACCATGAGCAGAAATGAGAAAAGTCTCATACAGTCTTTTGATAATTCATACAGTAGTACATCCTTGCTTAATGGATCTTTATCTCAAAATAAACTTGATTTTTTTTCATTTTAAATAAAAGTTGGTTGGCAATAGGTAGATCTAACCTGAGTCTGTTGAGTTCTTATTTTTAAGCAGTTCTGACGTATTTTCTTTGTTTCTTTTTATAATGCATGCTGAGTGGAAATGGACCAGGGCCAGTCCTAAAATACAGGATTGAACAGATCTTGGAATTTCAAAAGCAGTACAGTCATAACAAGGTTTCTAATAGGATGAATATAAAATGAGAAAAACTTTATTATTTTGAAAGTTTTATTCACAGAAAGACTATTTTTAAATAAACATAAGTAAATAAAAATAGGGGCTTTTTTCTCATTTGAGCAAACATTGCAATTTAAAACAACAAGTTTCCCAACTTATAAAACAACTCACCCTTAAGTTCCCCAAAGGGAACTCAGTAATCAACAATAATTGTTCTTTGAAAAAATTCAGGAGTTATAATAGTTCACAATGCAAAGTAAATGACAGGTCCAAAATACAAAATAGCTTTACTTTGAATTACTGGGCCCTAATCAAGTTTTTCTTGACACTTAATTACATCTGAATCATTAAACTTAGAATATTTTTAAATGGTGAAATTAATGGTAACCCAAGTGCCTGAGTAATATCTGGCAAGAAAACATGTTCGATATTCATAAATCAGAGCCACGGCATTTCAAAAAAAGAAAAAAAAATTGGAAAGCCAAATTTTACTGTGTTTAATCACATTAATGTTATTGAGCGGTGTTTGATGGCTGTGAAAGGGTGACACAATTCTAGAACTTTCGGCCTTGAAAAGAAGACCCTTGAGTTACCTGGACCGAGAAACCGAGAAACTAATGTTACAACGATTTTTTTTTTTTTTTAAACAAAACATCATGAACCTCACATGGAAGCTAGAAACCCATCAGTGTGCCTCTCTACAAACAGCCTGGTGTGGTCAAATTGCCGGGAACCCGGGCAAGGTTTTTAGTTCCCTAATGGTTTCACTTCCACACAAGGAACTGTAAAAATAGGAGCTCTTGGATGCATTAGAAGAGACCTTTCTCCTCTCACTGAACAACACTTAATTTTGCTGCATTCAGTGATCCAAGCATTGCCACTTTACTCCCATTGCAGCTTTTCCCATATAACACTATTTTTTTTTTTTAGATGCATCCATCTAAACAGCCCAAATCTGTACACATTAACATCCCTGAGGAGCAACTCTGAGAGGGTTTTCACCCTGACCTTGCCTTTCCTTGACACAATCTCCATCACGGCCTCCTTGTCCAGGTTGTTTTTGGTATCACAGGAGATGTTGCTGTGTCAGCCAACAGCCTTGCCTTTGGGTTTCTTTTCTCAACTCTAGAAATCATTCCTCCTCTAACAACTGATGGAGTGGAGAGCCTGTGAGAATACAGGCTTTAGCCTACTGAAAATCTTTTCCGATTATTGTACTGCACAAGTATGGAAAGATCAAAATACAGGGTTATGAGCAAAACTGTATGGCTGAAACCCTGCATTTTCTACAAAATTCTAGCTTTCCTCTTCCTCCTTTCTCTTATACATATCTATTACACACATAGGCAATTTTATAACTCATTAAGAAGAATTTCTCTATCAAATTTCATTTATTCAGTAGCACACAGTAAAAAGAACTTGTGGGGGAAAAACTGGTAACAACCTAAATATCCATCCATGGTGAATTGGATAAACTGTTATATTTGTACATAAAATACTATGCATTATGAAAACATAATGTGCTATATTTTCTCTTAAAATATCTTTTTTTAAATTTTAAATAAAATAAATAAAAAATGAAAGGAGCAGATTAGAATGCACAGTATACCACATCTTGGATATAATCATGTGGATATTGATATGCATCTATAGTCTGGCATAGGAATTAGAAGTATCTAAAAAGATAGAAACTATTCAGTTATCTTTGGCAAGTAGATAGAGAAAGCATCACTTATAGGTGAGTTGAGGTTTTTTATTTCAATTCTTTCTGTCTTCTTTAATTTTCTTTGCCTTATTCATAAATTACTTGTATTAGAAATACACATTTAAAGAAGGTTTATCTGATCTTCTGAACATTCTGACATCCAGCTCAACTCATGATTATTGAAAAATGAATGTCTACAGCCATAGCACCCTGAACCCACCTGATCTCATCTGAAAAATGGTGGCACAAACAGGATCTAGTGTGGTGTAATGGAAAGAAACTCCAGAACATTAGATTTTAGCGAACATGTCATTTTTTGCCCACGTGTAAATCACTCATCTACTGATACCTCATTTAGCTCATCTGTAAAATGTGAACAAGTAGCTCCACCTACCCCACGTTTCATTTAGTACTCAATGTTGTAATGGAAATAAAACAACACATGGAAGGACCTGTGAATCCTGCAGGGTTACTATACAGGTATAAAACTTTGGGATAAAGATCACGTTCACTGTTAGATCTCACATTAATTGAATCTGACATTATCCCAAGAGTTTTACATTTGTTCTTACTTGGTATTTTTCAGTGGGAAGCTATAGTCCTTTAACATTTGAGTAGTAAGAAGAACCATGATCACAATAGTAAATGCTTAATCCAGAATTGCAAATTTTAGTAACAGGTGCGTAAATGAGGAGACATAAGTTTTAGAATGTAGTTAATAGAAACATGATGTTGTCACAAATTCACTCCTCACAGATTTTCTGCTTACCTATGTATAATGATGATGATAAACATTGTTATTTATTAAAAACAAAGCATGGTCCAGAAACTTAATGATGTTATATTTGTTCCTTATTTCTCAGATAACATTTTTAGATAATCATTATTAATATCATTTTATGATAAAGTAAGACTGATGATGTTAATTAACTGAAGTCTGATTATGACTCACATCTGTCTAAATCTAAAGGCTGATCTTTTCCCATCCTAAACTAGCAGGCACTGTATTTGCTCAACCAAATTTCCAACCCAAATCAATTATCTCCAACTCCCATTATCTGTAAGCAGTGCCACAAGCTATATTTAAGGATGCTGGTCTATTTTCAACGGGACTATAAACTGGCACCACATTTATGGAAATCTATTTGGTTGTCTTTTCTAAGAATATTATCTGTACTCTGTGAGCAGACCAGACTTACGAATTTACCACAGGTTCACACCAAAGATTCAAAGATGGGGACATGACTTTATACTCAGTAATGCTCACTGCACCATCATATATAGTAACATGTATAAAGAGAAAGAGCCAAATTAATTCATGCATCTAATATGAACATCTAAATGCATAATATATTTTGGTATGGAAGTATGTATGGAATGATAGGCAGATTTCTTTTTCACCCATCAGCCCACCCACCTCCCCTGTGGCAACCACCAGTTTGTTCTCTGTACTTAAGAGGAATTTTGTCTTTTTGTTTTTCTTTGCTTGCTCATTTGTTTTGTTTCTAAGTTCTTCATATGAGTGAAATCATATGGTATTTGTCTTTCTTTGTCTTAGTTACTTCACTTAGCATTATACCCTTTAGGTCCATCCATGTTGTTGCAAATGGCAAGATCTTATTCCTTATTATGGCTGAGCAATATTCCATTGTGTATATATACCACTTCTTCTTTTATCTGTTCATCAATGAATGGACACCTAAGTCCCTTCCATATCTTGGGTATTATAAATAAGTCTGCAATAAGCATGGGGAGGATATATCTTTTCAGATTAGTGTTTTCATTGTCTTTGGGTAAATGTTTAGTAGTGGAACTACTGGATCATATGGTAATTCTGTTCTTAAGGTTTTGAAGAACCTCCATACTGTTTTCCACAGTAGCTACACCAATTTGCATTTCTACCAACAGTGCATGAGAGTTTCTTTTTCTCCACATCCTGGCCAACATTTATTATTTCTTGTCTCTGGTTCTAGCCATTCTACAGGTGTGAGGTGATAGCTCATTGTGGCTTTAATTTGCATTTCCCTGCTAATCTGTGATATTGAACATCTTTTCATGTGTCTACAGGCTATTTGTATATCTTCTTTGGAAAAATAATCAAGTCCTCTGCCCATTTTTAATTGGATTATTTTGTTTTTTGTGTGGTAAGTTGTGTAAGTTCTTTATGTATTTTGGATATTAACACCTTATCAGATATATCATTTGAAAATATCTTCTCTCATTCAGCAGGTTTCTTTTAGTTTTGTTGATCATTTCCTTCATTGTGTAGAAACTTTTTATTTTGATGTGGTGCCAATAGTTTATTTTTGCTTTTGTTTTCCTTATCTCAAGTGACATATTTAGAAAAATGTTGCTATGGCCGATGTCAAAGAAATCACTGCCTATGTTTTCTTCTAGGAGAATTAAGGTTTCAGGTCTCACAGTTAGATCTTTAATCCATATTATGCTTGTGTATGTTATAAGAAAGTGGTCCAGTTTGTTATTTTGCATGTGGCTGCCCAGTTTTCCCAGCATCATTTATAGAAGAGACTATCTTCTTTCCATTGCATATTCTTGCCTCCTTTGTATAGATTAATGGACCATGTAAGTATGGGTTTATCTCTGTGATCTCTTTTTTATTCCATTGATCTATGTGTCTATTTTAATGCCAGTCCTATACTGTTTTGGTTACTACAGCTTTGTAGTATAACTTGAAATCTTAGATTGTTATACCTCCAGTTCTGTTCTTCTTTCTCAAGATCGCTTTGACTATTTGGGGTCTTTTCTGTTTTCATACAAATTTTAGTGTTATTTGCTCTAGTGCAATAAAAAAAAGGTTTGTATTTTGGGAGAGATTGCATTAAATCTGTAGATTTGGGTATTACAGACATTTTAACAATATTGATTCTTGCGGTCCATGAGCATAGATTATCTTTCCATATGTTTGTGTCATCTTCAGTTTCTTTCATCTATCTTTTACGGTTTTTGGAATTCAGATCTTTTACTTCCTTAATTAAGTTTATTCCTAGGTGTTTTATTCTTTTGCATACAATCACAAATGAGATTGTTTTCTTAATCTCTCTCGCTGCTACTTCATTATTTAGAAATACAGTAGACCTCTGTATATTGATTTTGTATCCTGCAACTTTGCCAAGATTACCAATAGGCAGCTTTTGAAAGCATTCTTTTTTGAAAGCATTTAATGATACTGAAAAAACGTTCATGATGATTCAATGTTAAGTGGGGAACACATATATGTATAAAATAGAAAAAAGAGGAATGCTAGGCAAATTATCAAATTATGAACATATGAGCAGTGGTTCTTTATATTTGCTTCTAAACATTAAAGATGTACTTCATATTTACAAAATAAATGTATTTTTATAATTTAAATGTTTTGTTTTTAACTTAAAGTAAATAATATTTAAAATTTAATCATACCAAAACCTTTCCCATTCTTAGGAGATGAGATGTATTTGCTGCTACATTTTTTTCATAAATATTTCTGTGAGCCATAATACTAAGTAAATGTTGAAATGGTGTCTCTAAATGCCTAAGGTGGCTTCCACTTGTAAAATCCAAACTGCATAAGATCACTTTGTAAAACTTGCCTATATTCCCTGACTTTTGCTATGCTGCAGTAAGCTCACTTTTGTGGCTTTGAACACATACTCAAGTAAACCTAAAAACAAAAATTTTTGATCTGGCATTACTATATCAAAAGGCGGTAGCTTTTAAATTTCAAAGACACTGCTAAGGTATCATCCAAAGATACTGTACTAATTTACACTCTCACCTGAAGCATGAGAGCATTTCCAACATCTTGTTAACATTTGATATTAACCTTTTTAATATTTGTCAATGTAATACATGATAAATTGTATCTCTAATTTAATTAGTAATGATTTAATCATGGATGTGGTTTATCACAGTTTCACCAGTTTAAAAATCCATGTATACTTTTTGTGTGAATACCGTCTTTGTAATTTCGCTCCTCTATTTCCTATTGTTGGTGAAAACAAATTGTGGTGTAGTTGAAGGTAGTTGTGGAGGTGGGGTGTAGAATAAGTGATCTCCTAAATCCCTTTTCCAAATGAAAGAATTTGGAAATTCTTTGCAAAGCCACATCTTACACATTCTTTGACCTCAGAGACTCCCCAGACCTCCTTGTAACTATGAGCCCTAGTCCTTTCACCATCTGGTCCCACTGGGAATTTTGGGATGAAGTGAGGTGGATGAAAAGAAGCAGGGACAGGGCGCCTGGGTGGCTCAGTGGGTTAAAGCCTCTGCTTTCGGCTCAGGTCATGATCTCAGGGTCCTGGGATCGAGGCCCGCATCGGGCTCCCTGCTCGGCGGGGAGCCTGCTTCCTCCTCTCTCTCTGCCTGTCTCTCTGCCTACTTGTGATCTGATCTCTCTCTGTGTCAAATAAATAAATAAAATCTTTAAAAAATAAATAAATAAATAATAAATAAATAAATAAATAAATAAAAAAGAAGCAGGGACAGACAGGGGAGAGAGGCCAGCCAAGGAGCTAAGATGCTCAGTGTTAAAGAATTTATACATCGAAGAAAATGCAGGAGTTAAAACGAACCCTACGTTCTCAGTTTGGAATCAAGGTATTAGTATAAACTTACAGGCTTTTATGTGTGTATATACAGATAGATAGTAATTAATAAATTAGGTTTTGCGAGTCACATATAGTTTCTGTTGTCTGTGTCTGTGTACATGTGTATACACACACCGGATATACACATGTATTTGTTAGGCCTTGGGCAGATCCCTGAGTTAGGCTCAGAAGTAACATTTCACTTCTGCTTTTGATCTATCAGTGAGAGCTAGTCACATTGGCCCTACTAGATGTAAAAGAACTAAAAAATGTGGTTAACCTGTGTGCTCACTAGGAGAGTGGGATTGGTCCGTATCTCATCAGTCCTGCCAACACCATTTCACAGCTCTGAAGGAAAGATTTCCTTCAGTTTTACTTAGAATTCTTTTTGGCCTTGGTTTAGGATAGGATCCTGGTTAAATACATTGTAATTTGAGAGTCCTGATATCCATGATACTTTTTTTTACTATCACTAATCAGTAAGAGGAAAAATGGTTTACTGATAACCTGGAGGGAACTACTATAATTCAAAAGGTTAACCAGGTTTCATGTTCAATTTCTTGCTTATTTTACTGATTGAAAGAAGAGGGTGAATGAACACATGGTTTAAAGAATCTACAAGTCTTAACTCCTTTTTGAGCGAGCACCAACAGTATTTCTTCCCAGGTATAAGGAATGGAGTCCAGTCTGAATGCCAGGATGTCGGACTAATTAACCAGCTTTGAACTTTTATTTTATTTTATTTTTGCTTTGAAGAACCTGAGGGAAATGAGTGGATTTTGTATAATTGTGGCAAGTAAATCCTCACCTACTTCAAATTCAGCAAATGTCAAGGTTAAGTAAAACATAGAACAATTCTAGATAATCATTTCAATTTATATGAAAGATACATTTCTATAATAAAAAGCAATTGAACTTCTTTTTGTAAATGAATATATAATTATTTTAAAGGAATCTGTAAGAATTTAAATTCCTATTTATCTCTGTTTATATCACATCTTAGTAATTTCAAAAATGAAAGTAATTTTACAGAATAGTATTGGGACAGTTACCAGAGAGGAAAATATATGGAGAAACTGACAATCCAGTAGTGTTTATTCTCTTAAAAAAAAATGCCTTTTTTTTTCTCCCAAGGGAACACATTTTTGTTGTATTTTGCTGTTATCCCAAACAACTTCGTACTTACACTGCAGTCCCCAATAAATGCCATCGGTATGATCTCTAAGAGCAATGACTTTACTTCCACCTCTATTTCTGATTTCCTCACCAACCAATTCTTGATAGAAAGTCTGAGCTTTGGGGCACCTGGGTGACTCAGTCAGTTAAGCATCTGACTCTTGATTTCAGCTCAAGTCATGATCTCAGGGTTGTGAGATCAGACCCTGCATTGGGCTCTGCACTGGACTTGGAGCCTGCATAAGATTCTCTTTCTCCCTCTTCCACTGCCCCTCTCCAAATCTCTCTCTCTTAAAAAAAAAAAAAAAAAAAAAAAAAGTCTGAGCTTTATAATGCAGGGCTATAGAGATAGGAACATTATTTAGCCTTCCATAGTGAAATTGGGGGAGGGGGGGACTTAAGAAAAACATAATGTAGCTTCTTAAGGCTGGATCTTTGCTGCTCACCACTTGCTTTGAGACTTGTAAGCCTTTGGGACCATGAGTCTAGAACAATATTACTTTTTGAGGAGGTCTTGGATGACTCCATATTACTACCCGTGGCTTACCATCTACCCTTCTGTAATCCTTTCTATTTTTAATTTGGTACATTCTCAGAGAGTCCTAAGATTTTAATGCCAAAAAATTTATGCCAAAAATCCAAGATTTTTATACCATAAAAGATACAGTTTGAGGGCAGGAACTGAATCTTGTGTGTATTGGTAACACAAGTATTTTCTAGTACAGTGATTTTCACATAATGAAGGCATAACAAAAGGAGAGCAATTTATCTTCTTGTGCAATAATCCGAGTGTCACATGGTTATTGTGTTCCAATAAATATCCTTCCCATCCCAAAATTCTTATCTCTCACCATACACCCCCTGAGATTCTGACTTATGCTTACCTACCCATCCAGTCAAATGAAAGCCATATTCCTCTTTTAAGTAAAGTATTTGAAGTTGTAAAATTAAAATTTCCAAGAATTTCCTCTTCTCCTGAAATCATGTTCCAATTGTATATGTTTTTATGAACTTTTATACTGCATATTAAACTTTTATGCCTCCTCCTTTTTTCCAGTTGATCATAAATACCTTAAGAGAATTAGCACAAATTGATCTTTCCTCAGAGTACCCAGCAGCAATCCTTGAACATAATAAATATCCAATAAGTATGTGTTGTATATATATTCATTCTAAAAAAATTAAATGGCATTTTCCCTTAATTTATTTTCCAAAATAGAGATTTAAATATTTGAATGGTTATTTTAGGAATATCTGAAAATATAAAAAATAAGGTAAAGGGCACCTGGTGGCTCAGTTGGCTAAGCATCTGATTCTTGCTTTTGGCTCAAGTCATGAAGTCAGGGTCCTGGAATCAAGCCCTGCATTGGGCCCTGCATTCAGCATGGAGTCTCCTTGCCCCTCTCCCTCTGCTCCCCCACACCACTCTCTCTCTCTCTCTCTAAAACTGAAAAAAAAAAATTAAGTAAAACATTCTTTTTCCCTTTTTTTTCTGAGCATGGCCACTGAAATCAAAAATAAAAGTTCCGTCCTAAAGATCAGACAATGTATTAATCACTTTCTAGCTCCAATATCTAAGGTCTTAAAAGAAGCCTTTTTTTTATGAGAAAAGGTGTATGGTCTATCTCCTTCTGTTGCTGGGCACTTTTCCTCTCACCTTTCCCACAAATTTACAGAATTGACAAGGATGAATAAATGAATGTAAAACCAAATACAAAAAACAACTCTTACAGTCACTCTCCAGCACAGGGAGCATGATCACAAACCCAGAAGCCAGCCCTGCTATCATATGTACACAGTCCTGGCAGGTTAGATGGTTGATAAAGTACATGGAGTCCATGTACTCAGAAGGTATGTTGCTCAAAACCCTATGTAAGTGAAGTAAGAAAGTCAGAGAGAGACAGTATTGCATGGTATCACTTGTATATTGAATCTTAAAAAAAAAAGTCAAGTCCATAGAAACAGAGTAGAAGAGTGATGGCCAGGGGCTAAGGGGTAGGGGAAATAGAGAGAATAGAGAGGGGAATAGAGAGGTTAGTAAAAGATAAAAACGTTCGGTCGTAAGAAGAAGATGAGAGGATCCAGCGTGTGACATGGTGACCACAACTGAGATGACTATATTGTAGAATTGAAATATGCTAAGAGAATAGAACTTACATGTTCTCTCTTTCTCTCTCTCTCTCTCTCTCACACACACACACACACTATATATATACATATATATGTATATATATATTTATATATAAATGTATGTATTTATATATATAAAATATGTAATATATATACACATATATATATAATTAACACATCCATGGATGTGTTAATTAACTAAGTGGGAGGAAGCTTTTGCATTGTATATGTGTATCAAATTATCATGATATACACTTTAGATGTATTATAATTTTATTTGTCAGTTATACTTAAATAAAGCTGGGAGGGGGTGGGGAAACTATGTAGAGACACCACAAAAGTCACTGAAACAAGAGGATGTCATCATAGGAGACAACAGTAAAACCTGTCTTGTTTCAGCTCAGTGGTCCACGTTCAGTACCCTTCCAAGGTTTCCCGTCTCACTGCCTTAGAGCTGTCAGAAGCTCAAAGATACCAGAAATGTGACCGAGAACACAAACAAGAAAGACTTCCAAAATAGGAAGACAACAGAATTAGTAGGTATGTTCTGGATGGGTCAGTGAATTTCAGACTTTCTCTACATTTCTTTTATTTGTTGACAGTTCAGATTTGTTTTTGCTTGTTTGCTTGCTTGCTATTATGATTTACATCCCTCTACACAGGATAAGGAAAGCAAACAAAACACCTTTGCTTATTCTCATCACTAAAATCACATCATGTTTTAAGTGGCCGGAGAAGGCATTTAAATTCTATGACCTTGGTGCATTAAAATATATTCAGCTACATCTTTCAGAATCTTGGAGAACTCCCAAACTGATGGAAGTAATGCAAGGAGGTAGATTAGGACCAAGACTTAATAAATCTTATCACTATGTTATATTCCTAGACAAAGTTGTCAGTTAGAGAACTTGACTCAGATAGTGCTGTAATTATATTTTTTGTGAATTAGTTTATATCTATGCAATATATATTATGAATTAATGTATATTATTTATATTTTTAAGTAGGTATTTTCCAATAAATTCTTCATTTCTAAAATGCTTAGAGAGTCGAATATTCTAGGTGTTACCTTAGCAGATACTTCCATTCATAGACAGATGAAAAATATGTTGTCTGGGAGATACAGGAAGTAATTTCTAAATGGTTAGGATTTGACTACGCATTTGCAAGTGGGTACTTATTCTAGTGAGGCTTGTAATATCAACATTCTTTATATCTACATAGAATAAAGATCTTCATCGTGTTATCAGAGATACGAACTCCTTCCACCTTTTTAAACCCCTGTAGCATATGAAGTTTTCTGTTCAAGGCTTCTATTTAAAGTCTTTTCTTTATTATGTTCCTATAGGGATTTCAAGGGCTGCTTCTAGATCTCTTTCTTCCTACTTCAGTTTTGAAAAATCCTACTGGGGTTTCTATTTTTGTGTTACTTCACCAGATGTCCAAACCATTTAAGACATGGCCTCTAAATTCTTGACAGCTATTTGAAGGTATCAGTATGTTCTCGATTCATTTCGGTCTTTTGTCCGAGCTTGTCTTGTGTTTTGCTGTGAAAAGAATACAACAAACATCTAAGGAGTGTCAAGTGGATGCAAGTCACCGTGGTAAGCACTGGGGCAGTAATCATAGGACTTGTTTCCTGCTCTCGAAGAACTCACACAACTGGATATGTTGGGTGAATTGGAGAGAGATATAATTTATTAGCTTTTATTTTAAAGTCTAAAAAAGTGACCTCTCCAGTTTGGATTAACTCTCTTCTCCTTTCTGAATTTCTGCTAGTCCATTCAGTACGAGTGATTTAATTCTATAGTTATACATTCACAATTTCTATCTTAGGGTGAATGAGACCTTGTGAATCCTCTTAACCTACTCCCCTCTTACCAGGCCTCTGGAAAACTAATCTAAGGAAGCAAATCCATCGAGGTTTTGTAACATAATAACTGAGCTAAGAAGCTGGTGAGCTATTCACTACCATTTTTTTAAACCAAATTTAATATCATCAGTAAATATCTATATTCCTTTCTCCTAATCTCGGTCTGGCAGAGATAATTCAGACTGATGAACACAAAACTACAAAAATTTGTTGTTAGGGTTTTTTTTTTCTTTTTTCCTGTCACAAGGATTCAGAACATACGATTTCGTGTTTAAGGTTTAGGCTAAATATCACAAAGAAATGCATTTGTCTTGGGTTGGATTTTGTTAGAGTCAAGAAGTAAGGTTATACATATGGAATTTTGACGTGTGAGCTGAGTATGTAGTTGAAATAACTGACAATAATAGAATAGCTATACACAATGAATATTCATGACAGAGTGTTATGTAATGGAATAATTAATACTGTAAATAATAACTACAAGTATTATTGAGTGTTTATTATATGTCAGACTTTAACATAGGTGCTTTATCTAACTAAAGACTTTTAGCTGGGTTTGACAGAAGACGCCAAATAGCAGAGCCTTACATAAGAGTCTGAAATTTACAAAGCTCTGGAAGCAGACCAGGGTCAAGGCCAGTTTAACAGGCACACAACCCACGCAGTCCCTCGGTGCCTCCTAGATTTAATGTTCTTCAGGAGCCATGCTGAAACTGAATAATTTTATCTTTAAACTGATGTTTGGTTAGTGAAGTCCATTGAGAAAATGAAGCGTATGTGTGAGCAAAGAAAATACACGCTGCCATTCCTTCCCACCCCATTCCCAATATAACTTTTGCAGTGCCTGATAAGTGCAGAATCCAAGTGAATCTAGAATGTACTTAAGATTAGTGAGACTCAAAGTGCAATTTAAGTATGTTGTCTCTTAAGACTAAGTGAGAGCACTGACCAGCCCAAGAGAACCAACCCATGCCTTCTGGTTAAATTAGAACTTGCTTCAGATGCAGGGGAAAAAAAAAAAAAAAGCAGTGGCATTTTAAGAAATGAAAATTGTCTAGGAACCTCGTTGTATCTTTTTTCACTCATGCTACTTGCTGGTATTTGCCATGTCCTAAAATGATAAGGATGAAAATGAAGAAAAGGAAAAGATGGGACGACCATAGTTCCTTTTCCTCTCTTACTCATCAGCAAACCAAAGATAGATAGCATCGATAGAATGCACATTTTTCATGAAATGAAATAAAAATCGTTGAGTTAGTTTTGTTCAGCATTTCCACAATTCTGATAAGAGCATATATGAATACAAAATACATACTGTATTATTTCATTAATTATGCATACAACTTAAATGCTCTTATGTTTTCATTTAAAACTGTCATTATAAACAATACAAAGATGAATGTTAAAATTCATGGTAATAATTTAGCATTTTTTTCTTTACTTAGAATAATATTAAATACCAAGTAAAGACATTGTGACAAGTCTAGAGACAGACTGAAGAAAAGGGAAAACAACATTATATTTTAGTATTTTAATGACATTTTTCTTACTTTTTAAAGCTAGGGTCCCTCCCACATTTTCATTTTGCATAGGAGCCCACAAATTACGTAGCCAGCTGTGCTAGCCGTGTTAGCAACCCAGGTTCCTTCTCTCCTGTTGCTCCATCATTTATGGTCTCAACCGTAATGGTCCAAGACACACTTTCCATTTTGCAGCACACACAATGGCAAAACAGATGATGGCGAAGAGCATGTAATGCTTTCTCTTTGGGTGAGCTCAAGAAAGATGCCCCATGATTTTCCTGCTTTCTTTTATAAATCAGAATGTAGTCATAAAAGCACAACTATTACAAGAGAAACTGGGAAATAAGTCTTTGGTGACCATGTGTTCAGCTCAGTTTAGAGGTTCTATTATCAAAGAAAAAGAGAAGACTGGATATTGGGACACAACTAGCTGTATGTACCACACATACTAAAAAAAGAGAGAGAGGGGCTGTGAAGAATCACGAATGGCAAGGTGGAATGATACTGGGCATACTGTAAAACTTTCCCATTAGGAAATGAATGCCTATCAATAAGAGAAAAAAGGAGAGAGAGAGAGAGAGAGAGAGGAAGAGATTCTATCTGTAAGTATATACATTAAGTAAAATAACAGAAGTAAAAATGATATTTATGATTTGAAGAGAATTATTAAAAAGGAGCCTAGACTATGGATCCACAAATAGTAAAAAACAAAACAACATAAAAAACGGATTCCATCATTGTCTATGTGACTTAGGCAAATTATTTATTTAAATTACTAATTTCTACTTCATAGCAGTTCTTTAAGGATTATCAATGTGTCTAAGCTCCCTAACACTGTCTGATATATATTCAGTATTAATTCAGTTATGATCTTAATTAATTTCTATTTTAAAGACAAAAATCACCTTATTGTTTTTATATTATTGTTAAATTTATGGTAGACACTTTATTTTGCAATATAGTATTTTTAAGTAAAACATAAATATAAACAATGAATGCATCATAAATTATTGACATTCATTCTCATAAATATTCTTATATGTTAAAAATTGTAAATATCAATATATTTGTAAAGCACATAAATTTTAAAACAGAGCATTTCATTTTTATCTCAGCCTAGTCTTAAGCTATAACCAGGGGAGAGTAATAGTTTTGAGATAATTCTTCCACATTTAAGTGATCACATCAAGCAACCTTGAATAATCTATTAATTAAATAATTTACACCTCTATTGCTAGCCTACTAAAGTAATTCTGATATTTTGTTTTTGTTTTTATTTTATCCCCCACATTCAGTGTAGTGCCATGTATAATTGGTAGGTCAGACTGTACTATATCATATAAATATGTTTAATAATAGTCTGGACTTGAAGTACCTTTCATATAATTAACTTGAATAAAGCATCTCAGCATTCTGAAGAACTAAATAATTAAATAGGTCTGTATTATTATCCCCATTTTATAGATGGAATCACAGGTACAAAGATATTAAATAATTTGCAGGAGAACGTAGATTCAGTCAATAGCAGGGATAAATTGGGAGTAATACTCAGAATTTGCATTAGGAGAAAAAGTTCAGCAGAAATTTCTGCTACATCTGTGTTCTACATAGAAAACTAAATTGAAATTATTACTGCTCTTGTTATTAATATTCATTCGGTATCAAAAATATGCTAGGTACTATAATATACACAAAATGAGATAAAACCCCCTAACCCCAGCTCAACTATATATCTAATTCTCCCAACTTATTACTAGCACATCCAAATGGGTGTTTTATCACCTTAATTATTTCCAAGAAATGACACCGATGGCAAAGAATCCTGTGAGTTTAATTGCTAAAGATAATACATCTCATATTCACCCAAGTAGTACTAAACTTTTCTCTTATTATAAAAATGGAGACAGTATTTTAAAGTGCATCATACACTTTTATTTTTTTTTAATGCATGATATACTTTTAAAAAGAACTAAGAGCACCATCTAAAAATTGGACAACCTTAATTGTCAATTCATTAATTTAGGACATATTCATATACCAAGAGTAAACTTCAGTCATAATTTTTAAAAAGTATTGCTCTTCTGTGTGGATGAGGTCTGTGCTAGCCACATTTTGTTCACTATAAACAATCATCACAAACACCTGTAAAGTTTATCAATCCAATGTGTACAGGTGAGAAAGAGCAGTCTCTGAGAGGCGAAGAGATACACCTCAGGACACATAGTTTGATGGTAAATGGCATAGCTAACCTTTAATCTAAGTAATTCCAGATATTTATCTTCCAACACAGTTACACTCATATTGTTGAATAATATTTTTATTAGTCTTAAGACATGCTAAAAATCTAAGAATATCTGTACATTGTTCATTTTTAGTTTGTCAAATTATTAAAATTACTGATATATTTGGGTGTATTTTTACAATATTATTTTGTGTTTCAAATGGACAATGTTCTTTTTCCTGCCTTTTGTGAAATTATTATTTTTTAAAATTCTCTTTCTTTTTCTTTCTGTTGGGGAGGCTAGTACGTTACTGACTATAATATACAAACAACTAAAATGACTAAAATTTAAAAGACTGATAAAACCAAATGATGGTGAGGATTCAGAGCAATTCAGAGTCTTACACATTTCTTTCTTTTTTTTTTTTTTAAAGATTTTATTTATTTATTTGACACAGAGAGAGAGATTACAAGTAGGCAGAGAGACAGGGAGAGGAGGAAGCAGGCTCCCTGCTGAGCAGAGAGCCCAATGCGGGCCTCAATCCCAGGACACTGAGATCAGGACCTGAGCCGAAAGCAGAGGCTTTAACCCACTGAGCCACCCAGGCGCCCGAGTCTTACACATTTCTGACAGGAATGGAAAAATGAATGGTTACTTTGGTAACTGTTCAGGAGTTTTTTTATAAAGTTTTTTTAAAGTTAAAAATTCACATACAACATACAGCCCAGAAATTCCACTCTTAGATATTTTCCCAAGAGAAATGGAAACACACAGCCACACAAAGACCTGTGTGTTGGTTTTTTTCCATAGCTATTTTATTCACAATAGGTAAACACTTGAAACAACCCAAACGCCCATCATTTGATGAATAACCATACAATGGAATACTTAAACAGTAGTATTCTAGGTATAACCACACAATGGAACACTAGTCTGTAATAAAAAGAATAAAACACATTACAGACTTGTACGATGCTCAAAATCATTATCTTAAGTGAAGTACTGAAGACAGAGGAACACATGTGATTCCATTTATATGAAATTCAAAAAAGGCAAAATGATAGTGACAGAATGCAGGTAGGTCAGTGGTTGTCAGAGGACAGAGCTGCAAGAAAAGCCTGACCAAAGAGGTACAGAAGGAAACTTTTTAGAATGATGTAAATGTTATAATACTTTTTGTGATATATAAGCATATAGATTTTTCAAAACTTATTAAGTAGTTCATATTAAATGAGTGAGTTTTAACATTGGCAAATCGTACCTCAGTAAAGCTGATAAAAAACAAACAATTCTTGAACTCTTCATATTTTTCTTCTGAAAAATAACTGTAAGCTGGATAGGCACCAGCTTTAGTATTTACTCAAAATTCTACTCTGTTCAGTATGTAAATTATTCTAATCCCAAGCTTCCCAGAAAATTCTGTTACCATTAATTGTGGAATAATTCCACAGATAGGTGATGTTCTCTAACACCAGTGTAAATAAGTGGATAGTAGAAGGTAACTACCATCCTCATAAATCATTCCCCAGAGATTGCTCAATGCTGTGGAGCAGACATCCTTAGATGTCTGAAAAAGGAGTCTCGTAATTCTTAAATTATGCCTGGTAGTACTCTCAAACCCATGGCCAGAGGCCAAATTTGTTTTGTTTGGCCAACACAATTTTTATAGATTGAGTAATATTTCAAAATTAAGAAATTTCACATAAAACTTTGTTGTTCCTGAAATAATTGGTAGGTAAAACAATTTAGTTAACCGATTTTATATGGGACGACACATACTATTGTATGACTATTTGTATTGATTGTTTTTTTCTTTTCTGAATTGCTTCATGATGTTTTTACTCACTTCCACAGGGTCTTTTCTTACTAATGGCTAAGAGCTGTTAATATAGGAAACATTAGCTTTCTAGTCTTCTCCTTTGTGAATATATTTCCCAGTTCTTGAATTTTTTTTCTTTCTTCATTATTCAATTGAGGTTTTAATTTGTATATAGTCAAATGTTTTTTAACTCTAGATTCCGAATATTGTACTGCAATTATCTTATCCTGGACTCAGGATTGATAATATACCTTTCATATTCTCCTCTTGTATCTTTTGTTTCATTTTTAGAGTAACTTTATTTAATCTGGGAATCTTTAAGGGGGGTGCCTAGCTGGCTCAGTCGGTGGAGCACACAACTCTTTTTTTTTTTTTTAAGATTTTATTTATTTATTTGAAAGAGAGAGAGAGCACAGGGAAGAGGGAGAGAGTCTTAAACAGACACTGCACTGAGCGCGGAGCCCAACTCGGGGATTGATCCCATGACCCTGAGACCTCACGTGAGCCAGAACCAAGAGTCAGGCGCTCAACCCACTGCACCACCCAGGCACTCTGAGCATGCAACTGTTGATCTCATGGTGGTCAGTTTGAGCCCCGTGTTGGGGGTAGAGATTACTTTAAAAAAAAATTAAAATAGAGGTAAAAAGAGCTGAATCCATTACCCCCCCCATTAGTTAATTGTTGTTGGTTTTTTTCAGTGGCTATAGGGACATTTGTTTCAACAATTTTTATTGAATAAATCATTTTCCCCATTGATTTGAATTGTCAACATCTATTATACACTAAATTCACAAATATCCTTGAGTCTCTTCACACTCTTCTATTCCTATTATCTGTCTCTGTACTGGTATCATGTTCTTTTAATTCTCATATCTTTGAATTATGTAAATTATCCAATCCAGTAGGGCAACTAGTGACTTATATGGTTTTTTCCTCAAGAGTTTCCATGTATTCTTCTACATGAAATGTCATGTAATTTTATCAAGTTCTCTGTTAAAAACAAATAAGCAAACAATAGCAAACTCTTCGTGCCCTAATTGTGATTCTGATGCAGGCAGGCTGGGTCATTGGACCCAACGGAGGCTCCCGCAGGACCAGCCATGAGGGTTTTTGGCTTCACGCAGGAGAGAAATCAAACATGAGCCAGGAAAGTGAAAGCAGAATTTATTGAATAGCGTGAGTGACAGACACAGAATAGCAAAGAGAGTGTCTGGGAGAATTGGAAAGGAATGGAGTATGGGTCTCATCATGGCTTGGGGTTAGGGGTTTATTTTGGAAAGGGGTCTAGAGTATGTGTTCCTTCAGGAATCCAGGGTGGGGGGGGGTCCAGTCAAAGGCGAGTGTCAGGTGAGCAATAGGCATTATTCCATAATTTACCAGGGTAGGGAATGTTGATGCCAGCCTCAGCTGAGGGTTATTTGAAGCTGATTTGGGGGATCTGGCTCTCCTCGAATATTATTAGGTGTTTGGAGCCTAGGACAAAATTCAGAGAATGATTAACATTCTTGCTTCTCTGTTGAAGTGGGAACATAGCTTCTTTGGCTTAGTCAGAAACAAAATACAGAATACGAGTAAACGGGGCCTACCAGAGAAATGACAGAGGCATAGTCTTTCTACAGTGGACTCCTTCAGCTTCCCTACCTCAATTTCAGTAAACATATCAAATAACCTAAGACACATCAATATCTTTAAACTCTGGATACTTAATGTTTTCCAGATCATTTTATGTTTTTACTTTGACCCCAATGAAGCCATCCTAGCTTGAACGGAAGTCAGTTCTTGGGAAGGGTGTGAATTAAATCAGGCCTCATTGTTTGAAGACAACGAAGATCTCTTATAAATAAAGTACTAATTCCTTCTTAAAAATATGCTTTCAAAAATTGTTCTTTTAAATATCAAGACATCATCCTTATTTTCTAGATATACTGAGTTTGTATCTGCGAGTCCAGTGAATTTATTCCAAAAGTTTTGGGTCTCTTTAGGGATTACATCTGTCCCACAACTCAGTGAGGCCTCCCCCCTCGGACTTCCCATTACAGGCTTCCCTGCCCCCCATACCCTGCTAGTCTCCCATGTGGCTGGAATTTAGATTCTGGCTAGACTGATGATAGTTACAAGTCCTAGTGGGGGCAGTTGGATACTAGCATTACATATGTTATTGCAATGGAGAGACCTGGCACTTATTCATACTTTGAATGAATTTCCTGTAGCCAGGCATATATGTAGCTGAATAGAAAAGCCACACTTTAGGAAAACCCCTTAAAATACTTATGAGCACAGGTAACAAATATTAGGAATATTTTTTTCTCAATATGTGTTGTGCAAAACTAGAAAAATAGCTTCATTTCTGTAATAAAGTGTAATCCCATTAACAGTTAAAACCGTAACTTTGTGCTCCATCCTATTTTCAGTAAAAGTCAAACATAGAATAGCTACCATGATTATTCATTTTTGCTCAACATGATCCATGTATTCTAGTCAAACTTTCCTGATTTAAAACAATTACTGAAAGAGGCCTACCGAAGAGATTATATTTCATTGTGAAAAAGTTTGATTCTATTTCTTCAGAGCTCTAAAATATTCCAACCGACACATCTTTTAATTCTGTCTTGAAAGTTTGCATTTAGATCAGAATATACAATAACGAAGAATATTTCTACTAGGATAGGTTCTGTGAAAGAAAATAAACATTATATGCCTCTAAACACATCAGTAAACCTTTATAAAATGAAAGCGAACATTTGTTTATGAAATTTTACTTCTCAAACATGCTGTCACTGAGGGGGTTTTAAAAGCAATCATAAATGCCTGAGTAAGGAAGAAAATAAACGTTCTTTTCTTAAGGAAGTGATAACTCAAGGGATTAATACTTACCTCTAGGTCACCAGGTTGAATCCAATCTACGTGGATATTGATTAAAAGTTGCTGCCATTTGACAGCTACATTGTGACCCATGGTGAACTAAGCTGCTGGTTATAATCTTAATAAAGAAGAGTCAACACCCTAAAACCTACCACTGCAATTAGAATTAATCAGTCCCTTCTTAGCAGCATTGGCAGAATATTGGGTTAAAATGGCATCCTTTCATTCTCTCACCCTAACCAATTGGAGAAAAATGAGGAAATTGGAAAGTGCCATTTTGTATTCTGAGAGCAATAGAAGGCCACAAAATGAAGAAAACCACGTCACTGAGCTCACGTCCATCCATGAATTCATCAAATCTTGGGCCACATGCCATAGTCAGGAGAGAAAGAAGGCCCAGAAAAATGGACGCCGTTGCAAGCTCTGATTTTTGGAGGGCTAGGAGGGGAGATCAAACAGGTACACAGACAACTGGAGAACAAGGGAGACAGATACACGTGCCGTGAAAGACAGTAAGTAAAATACTCTTCCCAGCATTCAGGGGAGGGAGTGATAACTCAGGAGTGTGAGTGGTGCGACAGTGGGACTTAGGCAGATAGAGAAGTAAAGGGAAGACACAAAAATGAACCAAGAAAATCCATTTATTCACCCTTCTTGTAAACCAGCAATTCATTCAACTTACTCGTTCTTAAAAAATAGGTTAGCACTGCATTTGATGTGCTATTTTAGGCATATAGCTCACATTGTTAATGATGGACTTTAAAAAATAAAAGCTTAAATATTACTGATTCACACTTTCATTTTACCTGATCTTCCAAAAAGGGGGAAAAAATAAAAAGCAGTTCACTTAGAATATTAAGGAGGGCACATATTGCATGGAGCACTGGGTGTTACACTCAAACAGTGAATCATGGAACACTACATCAAAAATTAACAAAGTACTGTATGGTGACTTAACGTGACATAATAGAAAAAATTATAATAAAAAACAGAAACCAGATTCTAACAAATAAAAAATGACAATTTTAAGACCCTGTATCTAACACAAACATATATGAAATATAATTAAAAATAATTTCATTCAGCATCACTTAATTTTAGCGATAGTATTTTGACAAATATAGGTGTGTTGAGAGATATCAAAATAGTGGTTTATTTAGATTATGTTCCACTTAAAACATTGTCATTGTCAAGCTGGGGGACTTTCTTATGCTAAGAAAAACAATTCCTCACCACAGTGAATCAAATAGTATATTTCAGTTTGGAATAAATACTATTATCTCATAAATCAAAAGACTGTAGAAGATTATTAGTCAAATGATTTTTTGTCATCAAAATGCAAAGACATTATCTGTTAAACAATTACCATAAGATATAAATAGAATTAACAAAATGCCTTAGAGCAAATGTAAACTCTCTTTAGGTAATTAATTTGTTCCCTGGATAAGAAGTTGGAATCTACCTCCATTGTACAACTGAGTTAATTTGTAATCAGAGGCGCCAGAACTAACCTCTAAGGGACTCAGATTTTCATCTGTCAAATCAAGTAAAGGGGATTTATACCATAACAGCAGTTTTCAAATTTTGTTAAAGAAGTAAGACTCATTTCCACAAAACAATAATATGCATCCCACAAATATAATTCATATATACAAGTGTCAGTAGTCTGAAGGAAGGATTTGTTCTAGGAGCTGCATGGCCCCTACTATCATACTAAAACTTACTACTCAGGAAGATACTAAGAAATCTTGAAAATCATGTATAGATAATATCAACAGAGCCAGAAATTATAGGAGAAAATGAATTCTTTGTGGCAAGTTGAACAGAATAGTGCAACTTACCTTGTAGTCTTCTTTAGGAGATTTAATAAAATAATACATGCAACATATCTAGCATGGTGTTTGGCAAATTGGTGAATGCTCAGTAAATAATCAGTCCTCTCCCTTTTTTTCTGAACGTATCCCTCTGCAGTACCAGCATGTATGCAAGATCTTCTATGAGCAAATCATAACAGCTTTCAACCAAAAAATTAAATCATGTATTCTCAAATGAAGCAGTATTACCTTCCAAAGAGCAAAATTTGGTTCTTGACAAGTATCAGAAATCTTGTGCTTTTTTAATGCATAAACTATAGATATACATAGACTGCATAAATAGATATATAGTATATCTGTAGTATTATTATTTCATGGAAGGATAATTATGGAAACCATGTCTAAAAAGATTCCTTAGGGGAAGTAATTATGAAAAAAAACTATTAGAAATTATTCAGCGAAGCCCAGAGCTGATCCTAAACCAGAGGAACATTAATTCATACATGTAACAATATCTATTAAGTGCACACATGTATCAGATTATCTTTTAGACTATCATAAGGAATAAAAAATCTGTAGCACCCAAAGTCCAAGAACTCAAGGCACTTAGAATTCATCTGCAGATGTTAAAAGCATCAAATCGTTACAAAGGTTCAGGAGTTCAGAGAAGGAAGATATTTTCTTGCTGGGATGATCAGAAAGTTTTCAGAGAAGATGGTTTGTCAGCTGGTCTTTGAAGAAGAAGTATGCTTTAAATGATCAGACAGAGCTAGCACGTTCCAGATAGGGGGAAAGGCATGAGCAGAGGCCTAAAAGTAAGAAGGAAAAGGGAAAAAGGTAAAAGTAACAATGAAAGATGACTGGGAATGCATAGAAGGATGAAGAATCTGGGCTTTACATGGTAGAGTCTGGGAAAGCGATGCAGGACTTTAAGGAGAAGCGTGACCTGACAGGAATGACAGCTGTCACCAGGATGAGCTGAACAGAAAGAGCCCCACTGGGAGACTATTGAAAGGAGTATCTAGGGATGAAATAAAAACTTCTGCTCAATGATGAGAGCAACGNTTATTTATTTGACACAGAGAGAGAGATTACAAGTAGGCAGAGAGGCAGGCAGAGAGAGAGGAGGAAGCAGGCTCCCTGCTGAGCAGAGAGCCCGATGTGGGCCTCGATCCCAGGACGCTGAGATCATGACCTGAGCCGAAAGCAGAGGCTTTAACCCACTGAGCCACCCAGGCGCCCTGAAATAAAAACTTCTGCTCAATGATGAGAGCAACGGAAATATCGAAGGCTCGGTAGAACTTAGTCCATTAGCTGTAGGGATGAGAACGAGAGGAATGAAAGGTAGAAATCAAAGGACTTTAATATGTCAGTTCTGAATAACTAGTATAACGGTAGTATCACCCTTAGGATTTTCTGTGAACTTCTTGTTCTATCCCTGTACCTAAAACCCAGCTCCATTATTAAAATTTAAAAATAAAATAAAATAAAACAGCTCTTTTTGCTAGTTCAGCGTCTCAGGTCTGTTCTCTTATAACAGGATACGATTGATTGGGTAGCTTATAAACAGCAGAAGTTTATTTCTCACAGTTCTGGAGGATGGGGCATCTCAGATCGAGGCGTTGGCAGATTCTGCATCAGCTGGGGCCTCCTTCTCGGCTCACAGACAGCCATGTCCTCCCTGTGTCCTTAATAGCAGACGACTCAAGGAGACTCACTGGGGTCTCTTATAAGGGCACTGATCCCATTCATGACGGCTCTGCTCTCTTGATATATTCACCTGTCAAAGGCCCCACCTCCAAATACTATCCCATTGGGGATTAAGTTTCAACATACGAACTTGGGGGGGACACAAACATTCAAGTCTGTAGAAGTCAGACAGGACAGACTCTATAAATCATACCAATAGTCAGCAACAATGACTGTTTCTGTCTACACAAGCCCATATATGACACCTAAAGAAAAATTTCACTATGCCCTATAGGAATCTGTTTTCCTTTTTTCTAACTCTTGAGTAGATTGCCATAGGAATTTATCAACTCCTGAGACAGCACTCACATTAAAAACAACAACAACACAATTGATTGATTTTAAAAAATAGCGATCAGATTTAAACAATTAACAAAAGCATGATCAAACTTCATGCTACATAACCATATTGTAAATGTGCCCATGGGTGGTTTTGTACATACAGTAATGGAGCCCCCTCCGGCAGCATTTAGAAAATTCATGCCTTGTCTTAAATTTTTTAGGGAGCTTTAAATTAAAGAGCTCTGAACAATGACAACAAGGTCATCCACTTAATTTATTGTATATAGGTGCCGTCTGAACTACATGCAGTGGTAAAACAGCACGCCTTACTTGTTTCCAGATACATACAATGATAGAGCACATACAACAATTAGTTGAAGGAGATAAGATTCGTTGGACAATAAATACGGCTTAAAAAATGGAAATCATGGAGAGAAAATAGAGAAAATGTTTTTTGGGCCCCAAAATTGTTTGAAACCATCTAGAAGATAGTTCTACAGTACGGATTGTGAAGCCTGAAAAAAGTAGATGACTGAGTTTATTGCCTCTCAAAATATAAAATGAAGCAGCAACCTGAAATGAAAAAGTGGCAGCAGATGGTTCCAGATATAGAGAGAAAAATATCCCAAACTAGTGGGGCATAAATCCCTTAAGGATGACAAAGAAAAAGATAGGAATAAGTCTCATGTGCCTTTTCATCTCATAATATCATTCTGTTTGTTTTTTCTGCTAATCTAAAATGTGATGAAATTTGAATAAAGCTACACCCAGCATGTTAAATGTATGCTTCCAACATTTTTTCCCTTGATCTTTGTTACTAGAAAGGTAGAAAGCATCACTGAAAAAAATATAGAGAAAAATTACTTCCGTACCAGCCATCATTACCTAATGGTGGATAAATCTTCTGTCTAGATATACAATTTATTGGATGTACAGAAAAATGAAATAGGTTTACTCACAGGTATAATCATGAATATTGACACTGATCTATGATATGCACCTGGCATGATTCTCTCAGGCCTCTTCTTCTGGGATGACAAATCATATGTTTGTCCTGTAATTTATAACAGGCCAATTACTTCTCATCCTGCCAGTACCATTAGCTCAGTGTGTGACACACTGCTGCACACATCGTACGTTGACAATCAGCTTTCTGAGCACAAGGGGACTTGGGAAACATGCTGAGCAAATAAAGCTGATCTTGAGACTATCAACCCCTAATCCATGGCCTATGTTCAGTCCCCTTTTCAGTAAATATTTAACGTTTTTCACAAGAAAACGTCTAGGTCTATACTCTTGACGAAGGCCAAAGATGACCGTCCTTGTCTCCTTACTCTGTTCACGGTGATGGGCAATATAGAAACAATCTGTACTGAGTCTGTCTCCCTCCCCAACCCCAGTCTTCGTTGGTGGAAAAGTTGTAACTGCCTGCTCCGGCTTAAAAGGACTTAAGGTATTTTTCCTTCAGCAATTAGCTGACCCTTTCACTTATGTCCAACAAGGTATTTGCAACTCTGACAACCTCGTACTTTTGCGTGAATGTTTGAGTGGGGACACGCAAGGATAATTTATGTTCCAACTGTGTTTTTTGATAGCCCTTGGTCTACTTATTAACTCTATGAATGTGGAAAAAGTATTCAGTCATTTCTGACTCTCAGTTTCTTCATCAATAAACTGATAATACTGGAGAATAAAAATCTTAAAACGTAGCTGTAAACCCAAACTTAAATGAGAACTTTATGTACGAGAGAGGAGACATTAACAATTAGCAGGGAAAGAAGGGATTGTTAAATAAATCGAATTGACATAATTGGCATTTGATAAGAAAAAGACAATAATAATTAGGATAATAATAATAAGGTAGATACATTTGAAGCATGGTGTCATGATTTTTATACATAAAAAATGAATAGTAATTTGGCATTAACAATTATCCAGGGAATTTCCATGAAGGAAAAATAAGACAGCAGAGAGACTGATGGAGCATTAAGATTACTTCTATTTCTTTATATTGTTGATGGCTAGCTGTGAGAAAATTAATTTCATTTTCATTGAAGTGAAATAGCACTTGAGCAAAAAAAAAAGTATTTTATTATGCAAGATTGTTACTTTTGGAGTTTTCATATATATTCTGAATTCATATGAATGTGTTCCTTGGAAAGAAATACTGAGATATATAATCTGCTAGCATCTCAAGAAAGAAAAGGAAATTCTCAGTGTAATTAATACTAAATAGATCAATATATTTAAACACTGGTATTTTTCATTTATTGGCAGAAAGGTTTCAGCTCAAAAACTCTAAAAATGAAGAATTTATTGCAAAGGTAGAATGTGTGTCATATTTTAAAAATCCATGGATCAAGGTGCAGTACTTATAAATAAGATTAAAACCGTAATACATAGTCAGATAGCTCCAAAGACTAATTTATTAACTTAATAATAGCCCAAACTAGATTATATTCATCCAACTCTATTTTGAATGAAATATGACTTGGCCTAAAACGCTGGCATCCCTGAACTATTGATGGACAACAAAGCAGATAGCTGACATTTCATTTCCACCATGAAGCTAACAACCTTCTCCATCCTGTATCATATCCATCTTTCATAAGGCCAAAGCCAAATCCATTGCTGCAAATGAATACTGTCATTATGACATTATGTGTCAAGAACTATTCAAGTTTGACTAAATCCCATACTCCATACTAAATTTGTTGAACACTGTTTATCCATTCTAAGTTTGTTCTAATTCAAGTAACTCTTTACTAGAGAAACAAATACGGTAAAATAATTGCAAGATATCAAACCTACTGGCAAATTTCTAATGTGTATCATTAGAAGACTTACAGTAGATATAACTGCTATTTCTGAAGTAGCCCAAATTCTATATATAATGACATTTGTTTCAAATTATCAGCCTTGGGGTGCCAGGGTGGTACAATAGGTTAAGTGGGGGACTGTTGGTTTCAGCTCAGATCATGATCTAAGGGACATGAGATCGAGCCCCGACTCTGGTTCCACACTCAGCGTGGAGTCTGCTTAAGACTCTCTCCCTCTGTCTCCGTCCCTCATCCCTGCTGTCTTTCTGTCAAATAAATAAATAAATCTTTGAAAAATACAAAAACAGATTACCAGACTTATGAGTCCATGGTTTTCCTTATTTGTTTTGTTGTGCTTTCAGACAAGTATAGTTTACTATGGCTCACAAACTCATCAAACTGAAAGACAATCTAGAAATCATCTATAGCAATTAGAATAGTTTAAGTAATGCTGTTGTAACAAATTGCAAAAGAACCTCAGTGTTCTGACTTTAACACAGTGAAAGTTCATCATTCAAGGAAAGCCTAGATCATTCCTCAGCACACTGCCCCCTTGAGATGGTTTAGCATTGCAGGTGCCTTCAATCTTGTGGCACCTGTCCCTCAGTCTGTACTTCCACATCCTTGTGGGAGGGAAGAATAGCATGGACCAAAATTGATACATTGTCACTTTATCTCTTATATCACTACTAGGAGAGGTCCTAAGTCCACTCCTGACTTCAAGGGAGACATGATTGTATTTCAGAGTGGGGCCAAAGGCAAAAATATTTGCCAGCACTGGGACTGTTTACCACATCATCTAATTCATCCCTGTAATTTTCTGGCTAAACAACCTGAAACCAAGACTAACATCGCAAGACTCACAAACAGCAGAAATGGAATCGTAACGTTGTTTACTACTAATTTCCTCAAATTAGAGAATCACGAAAATTGTGGCTCTTATTAAGCTGGTTTGATAATGACAGAGAACATTTTTACTTTTTTTCCAGTTTTATTAAGGAATAATTGACAAACATCACTGTGTAAGTTTAAGGTATACAGCATAATATTTTTATTTACATATATTGTGAAAGGATTACCACAGTAGATTCAGCTAGCATCCATCTTCTGGTAGAGATACAAAAAAAAAAAAAAAGAAAGAAAGAAAAAAGGAAAAAAAAATTTTTCTCCTTGTGGTGAGAACTCTGAAAATTTACTCTCTTAACAGCTTCCCTATGTAATATAGAGCACTGTAGCTGTAGTCATCATGTCATACATTTTATCCTTAGTACTTATTTATCTTATAACTGGAAGTTTGCACCTTTTGACCACTTTCATCCGGTTCCCTCTCCCCACTCCCTGCTTCTGGTAACAAGTCCAATCTTTTCTATGAAGTTTGTTTGTTTTATTTATTTTTATTATTCTGAAGTTTTCTTCTAGCAGTTTTGTGGTTTCAGGTCTTACATTTTTAAGTCTTTAAACTATTTGAGTTAATTTTTGTGGGTGTCATAAGATATGGGTCCAGTTTCATTCTTTTGCATGGGAATATCCAATTATCCCATCACCATTTATTGAAGGCACTTTTTTCTATTGCATATTCTTGGATCTTTTCTCAAATAGTGATTGACCATATATTCTTAGGTTTATCTCTTGACTCTTGATTCTGTCTTTTCATCTATTTACCTGTTTTTATGCCACTACCTTACTGTTTCGATGACTGTAGCTTTACAGTATAGCTGGAAACCAGGAAGTATGATACCTTTTGCTTTGTTCTTCTTTCTCAGGATTTCTTTGGTTATTTGGGGACTTTTGGTGTTCCACATATATATTAGGAGTGTTTTTGTTTGCTTTTTACTTCTGTTTAAAAGGCCATTGGAATCTTGATAGTGATTGCATTGAATCTGTAGATGGCTTTTAATAATATTAACATTTTAACAATATTCTTTCAGTACATGAACACAGGATAGTTTTTCACTTATTTGTCTCCTCTTTTATTTCATTGATGTCTTATAGTTTTCAGCATAGAGATCATTTACCTCCTTAAATTTATTCCTATATATTTTATTGTTTTTGCTGTCATTATAAGTGGGATCAATTTTTTCCAGAAATGTTGTTGTTACTGTATACAAACACTATTGATTTTGTATGTAAATTTGTGTGCTGCAACTTTGAATTCATTGATGAGCTCTGACCGTTGTTTGGCTGAGTCTTTAGAATTTTTTCTATATAAAATCATGGCATTGGCAAATAAAGACAATTTTACTTCTTCCTTTGCAATTCTGATACCTCCTCTCTCTCTCTTTTTCTTCATTCTTGCTTGCTTACTCTAGCTAGGATTTTCAGTGCTATATTTAATAGGAGTGGTGAGAGTGGGCACCCTTGTCTCATTCCTGATGTCAAAGGAAAGACTTTCGTCCTTTCACCATTGAGTATGATGTTAGTTAGCTGGGGGCTTGTCATATATAACCTTTATTATGTTGGGATATATTGTTTCTATGGCTAATTTGGTAAGTTTGTAATCAGTGAATGTTGAATTTGGTTGAATGCTTTTTCTGCATCTATTGTGATGATCATATGATTCTTTTCTTTCATTCTACTAGTGCGGTGTGTCACAATGATTGATTTGCCTATGTTGAACCATCTGCATTGCAGAGATAAATCGTGTTTGATTACAGTGAATGCTAGTATTTTATTAATATCAGGTTTATTGGCCTGTACTTTTCTAGTATCCTTTTCTGGTTTTGGTACCAAGTTAATTCTGACCTGGTAGAATGAGTTTGTCATCCCTCTTCACTTTTTTTTGGAAGAGATTAAGGAGAATTGGTGTTAGTTCTTCAAACATTTGATAAAATGCATCAGTGAAGCCATCTAGTCCTGGGCTTTTCATTTTGGGAGGTTTTTGATTACTGATTCAATGCCCTTACTAGTAATTGGTCTCTTCAGACTTTCTGTTTCTTCCTGATTTAGTCTCAGTAAGTTATATGTTTCTAAGAATTTTTCCATTTCTTCTAGATTGTCCAGTTGTTGGTCCACAGTTGTTCATAGTAGCTTCTTGTGATTCTTTGAATTTCTGTGGCATCAGTTGTAATGTTTCCTTTTTCTTTTATTGATTTGGGTCCTCTCTCTTTTTTCCTTGGTTAGTCTACCTAAGGATTTGTCAATTTTGTGTATCTTTTCAAAGAACCAACTCCTAGTTTGGTTAAGCTTTTATACTGCTTTTCTGTACTCTATTTCATTTCTTTCTGCTCTAATCTTTATTTCCTTTCATCTGCTAACTTTGGGCCCAGTTCATTCTTTTTTTATACTTTCTTAAGGTGTAGAGTTGGGTTGTTCGTTTGGTATATTCCTTGTTTCCTAACGTAGGCATTTATTGCTAAGAAATTCTCTCTAAGAACTGCTTTTGCTGTGGGACACCTGGGTGGCTCAGATGGTTAAGCGTCTGCCTTCAGCTCAGGTCATGAATCTCCAGGTCCTGGGATAGAGCCTTCTGTTGGACTCCCAGCTCAGTAGGGAGTCTGCTTCTCCCTCTCCCTCTGCCTCTCTCCCTGCTTGTGCTCTCTCTCTATCTCGCAAATGAATGTATAAAATCTTAAAAAACAAAACAAAACAAAAAACTGCTTTTGCTGCCATTCCAAAGTTCTGGTGTGCCATGTTTCCATTTTCATTTGTCTCAAGAAACTTTTGTTATTTCCGTGGGAGCTACCTTTAGCCTTGGCTATGAATTAATTGCCCTGTCTGTGTTTAGCATGGGAAGGCTCCATGCCTGGCATTAGCTTTGATCTGGAAGCTGTTGGCTCTGTCTTCCTGCCTCTCAGCTCGAGTGTGCTGGTTTGCACAGCTTCTAGGAATTGTCATCAGCCATTCTGGTCAGATGGGGTGGACGGCACTCTCCATGGTAGGTGGGGCTATGACTCAACACCTTGCCCAGGCATGGGCAAACCAGGCTTTAAAGCCAGCAAAACTTTTGATTCGAGGATCCATATCAGGCAGATCTGTGCCCTACAGAGTTTCCTAGTCAGTGTACCCCCAGGTTGGTTCTGTAGATGAGCAAAACCACTAGTTAGGATTACTACTTGGGTACTGCAGATATAAACTCTGTCTGCCAAGATGTATGTGGCAGCTGTTGCAAGCTGCTCCCCACTTCTCCATCATAGCCAGATTCCGCTGCAGTCCCCATGGTGTGAGATCAGAGCAGGGACTCCCACAAAGTGACTCACAATGCCGGAGAAGTCTGGTCGTCCTCCCTGGTTCTCTCGTCACGTTGGAGGAGTCAGAAGCTCATGGAAGACCTCTCCTTGTGGTGCTGCTCTGTCCTGGGGGAGGGGCAATATGGGCAACACGTCTCTTACCCCCTTAATGCGATCTGTCGTGGTTTTTCGGGTGAAAGGAAATGCTTCAGCATCACCACAGCCTGCTAAGATAGTCTCAGTGGTGTCTTTTTCTTGAATAGATACTAGTTCTTGTTAGGGGGACAAAGTCAGCAATGACCTATGTTGCCATCTTGATGATGTCTACTTTTTTTTTTAATCTTCTTTTTTGACTGAAGTACTAAAATAGGAATCCAAAATAAAATTTTGGGGGCGTGAAGATCATCCAAGATGATGATATCCTCTAGGGAACTAGAATGGCCACCACAAACATAGATAGTGGCAATTACATTAAAATAAATTAATAAAAACTCTAGTGGGTTATATAAAAACTGTGCCTCTATTTTAATTACCAAATATTTTCTCTATATCCTAGCACCAGTCGGGGTCCCAGATGACTCACTGAGTACCACTTAGCCCAACATTCTTAATATTTACCATATAGTCTTCTGAGAATAGTAGATAAATACTATAATTTCCAGACATCATGCAGGCTTTTAGGTCTTTAGAAGATTATAGATGTTTTGTTTAATCTGGAAGCAAAACCAGATGGTTATGGTAGTGCTTCCATTTCCTTTGCATAAACATCACAAAACTATTTAGATATAAAATTAGTCTAAGTAGGACAAGTTAACCATGCCCAAACTAGATGCACCTCACAGACAGCCAAATACTGTCATCAGGGGCCAGAACTAAAATCAGGCACTTAAATTCTTGTTTCTCATAACATGAACAGTTGGGTAAAGGACTATGAGGTCCTATTAAGAAATTAAGTGCGTTATTTAAATGAAACTGCTATCATAATGTTCTTAGTCTGTAGAAGTGAAGAAAACCATAAAAACGCTATTCATCCATTTATATTTTGTTTGGTCTACTGTAGCAGTATTCATTAATTCTCATTTTGAAAATCAAAATGGAAAAAAATAAAATAAAATCACAAGTAGTGAATTCCAGAAAGATATTTGATTTTTGGAATTAAAACCTCTCATTCTCTAAAGTCAGTTTTGAAATCTCAGAGTCCTTATAGCATAGTGACAATAGGTATGCTTGTAATGGCAAGCCTATAATAATACAAAAAATTGAGAGACATTTGGAAAACTACTGTGGCTAACAGATGTTACAGGAATGTTTTCAGTGAAATACTGTTTTCCTCTTATTGTCCCAGGTCGTGATATTTCATATAAGTCTGATGGGCCTAAAATCAAGTAATAAGCATTATGGTGCATAGAAAAATAAATAAGCTCTAACACGAAGCCTTAAATAAAACCTAGAAACGTTGTTTTATAACTCATGATTAAAATGCAAATAACTAACTAAATGTCTCCTTCATTCTTATCCAACTATTTGTCATTTTATTTTAACTAGAATTAAAAAAAAAAAAGTTTTCTTCCTCTAAGACATGTTGAGGACTGCCATTACCTAAACATTTAACCCAGGAATTACAAAAAATTACATTCTGCCAAAGCTGCATTTAAGTCTTTGTGTAGAAAGAAAGTTGCTATTTGACTCCTGAATGTGTCCCTTTCTTGTTCTTGGCCAACCAAAGAGGCACAAAGTCCCTGAGACAGAAAAAACAGTGGGAGAATTAACAGTGTTCTGCATGATAATGCTAAGATCTGGCTTCATTGTGAAAGTGGCAGCCTTCTAAATTATGGAGGCAATTAGGAATATATTTCTCTTCCTCCTGTGGTCTTAGAATGTACTGTCTGTGAGAATAAATGTTTGTCATTTGGGAAATGTGTTTGGGTGTAAGATTTAGCAGTTACTCTGCACACACTTGAATAAATAAGCATGTTTGAAACTCATACTAAGGGTAAAACTCCAAGAGGAGTTGACTTAGAGTGTCCACACCTACCCTGAACTGTTTCATGACATTTACTTATGTCCCCAGACTGTCCCTAGAGTGCCAGAGGACTATGGAGCAAATACTCTAACTTGGAGAAATACTATATTCTGATGGTGTGGGAAGGGAACTCCTTTTTTTTTTAAACTAAGGGAAGACATTCCTTGAGAATAGAGGGTGAACATTCCCAAAAGGAAGATAGTAACATCAACCATAAAGCTCTGGGCAATGTAGGAAGAAAGGGAGGTTTTTGTTTGTTGTTGTCATTTTTTTAAATGCATACCTGAGTATAGAGAATAAAGTTATAAAGTGAGGTATGCCTGTGAGTGGACATCTGTACAGGATTATGAAGATGCTTTTCTCTTCTGTAATTGAGAATGTCCTATTTAGGATGAGTTCATAGGTTTCTTCTCTTTATCATTGTGTTTCTTTTGTTTGTTGAAGTTTCCATTTTATTTGAGCTCATATTGGTTTAGTTATGCTTTTGTAAAGATAAAATATATGGGAAAGTATAGAAGGAAAATTGAACTGGACTAGTTAAACAGGCAAGGAAGAGTATTCGAGACTATTGCAGTAGGGGAGAAAGCCTATTATAATAGGAGAGAGAGATTGAACTAAATTTCTTTGAAATAGAAGCAATAAAAAGAGTTTTGAAGCACAGGGGTAAACTAGTGGGAAAGTGATGGAGGCCATTGGCTGGGAAATTGGGTCAATGTGATTAGGCCATCAGTGTTTGCTAATCGGTGCTTACTGAAGGTAGACTTCTGCCCTCTCACAGAGACTGGTAGACAGGGGCACCATCTTTCTTGATGACTACATTTCAAAGGAGTGGCTCCCAGGTCCTTGAGCAAAACATTCCTGGGTTGTAGATTTTCATCTCAAAGGAGCAGAGAAAGAATTTACAGTTGCAAGTTTTCTAAAATAAACGCTCTAAGAAAAGAGAGATCAGGTACCTAGACTCAGGAAGAAATCTTTCTGAAGTTTAGTCAAACTGAAGGGAACCTTAAGATCATTTTGGTTAGGAATGAAGGGAGGTGTGACACACCTTGAAATAACTCTTCTTTCCCAAGGCAATTGAATCCAGGAATTGCAGGCAGTAACTAGCAGCAAGCTGAACTTGTCATAGTAAGGCCAAAACAGCAAGGAAGCACCAGAAAATTCTGAAGTAATATTTTATGTGTACCACAGAAGAACTATAAAATAAATTATCTATCTTCTCTCTGAATACAGTTGACCCTTGAACAACATAGGTTTGAACTGCAGATGTCCACTCATATGTGGATTTTTTTCTATGAATACAGTATAGTAAATGTATTTTCTCTCCCTTATAACTTTCTTAATAACATTTTTTCTCTAGCTTACTTTGTTGTAACAACACAGTATTTAATGCATACAAAATATGTGTTATTCAACTGTTTATGTTATTGGTAAGGCTTCTGGTCAACAGTAGACTATTAGTAGTTAAGTTTTTGGGGAGTCAAAAATTATATGTGGTTTTTCAACTGCATGGGGTCAGCACCTCTAGCCACCCATTGTTCAAGAGTCAACTGTATTTTGAAAGAAAGATGAAGGCTGGAAATTAGGCTATAACAAAATGTACATCTTGTGATTGTGATTTTGCACCATAGAGAGAGGAGTCTGCCCCAACAAAGAGGAATATTTTATCATGTCATCCTTTCCTGGTGTATGATGATGATAAAGCATAGACAGACTTTTGGTTGGTTTTACTATTGTGTCTAAATTATCTACAGATATGTATCCTGCCTACCAACCACTCCATTCAGTTCCTCACTGAGAAATAATACAGGCATTCACTCAAGAAATAATTATTCAGAGTCTAATAGCTGTTGATCCCTGTGTTGGATACAGAGGATGAAAGAATGACCATGAGAAACTCTCCTCAGCTAGCTAACTGTATGAAGGAGATTCCAGAAGAGTTAAAGGGGGGTAGCAGTATAGTATGGAAAATGCTGAGATGAGTGCTCTAGAAGTACACAAGAAGACAGAGGAGGCATCCTGAAAGAAATAATATTTATTTTCAGATACAAAAGATGAGTAGGAAGCAGGCAGTTAGAAGAGATGGCCCACATTCTCCAAAAACCATACATATCAAAAAAAGAAAGTAAATAAAACCACCCACAGCCAATGTCTATAACATAAATAGGAGACAGGAAATATTACAAATGCTATTTACATATAAGTGGGAGACTATGTATAAAGCAAACAGAGCCAGATTTGAATCCTATATGTGAGCAGAGAGACAGATAGAGACATCCCAGACAACAGGAGAGAACATCAGGATGCAAGCAGAGGTAGAACACAGAAAAGAACTCCCCACTCCCAGTATAGAAACACTGAACTGAGAACAGATGTAAGATCTGGGCAGTAGGGAGAAAGGGCTTGAATATGTGCATAATCAGACATGGCTATTTGGGGAAAGACAACTTGTCTAAAAGAGAAAGAAGTAACTTGCAAAGGGTCAGGGGGATATTCTCAAGAAGTTTACTGGTGACAAGAACGAGGAAGTAAGATCTGAAAATTAAGAGTAATATATAAACAAAGGAACACCATAGTATTCAGAGACATAGCAATACCCCATCCTTCACCAAATAATTAAGCTTCTTCTAGCCAAGACACTATACTCACAGCGAAGTGCACCAGCAGTGGATACCCCTGAGCTAAGTTGGCTAACAAAATCGACACCTCCCCAGATACCTGTTACTGATGGTCAAGAAATGTTTCAGGCATTTTAAATGAGCAGAAAAATTAGGAAATGCTGTTTGTCCTCTTGTTATCTAAGATACTGAGGCCCTTTCTTAAGCCTGTCTCAGATACACAGAGGATTCATGGAAACAATGCCCGGCATACCAGTGCTTATTCTGGTATATCTACCAGATATTTTTTTCATTATGTGCGCTCTATCAGTAAATATGACAGGGCGCCTGGGTGGCTCAGTGGGTTAAAGCCTCTGCCTTCGGCTCAGGTCATGATCTCAGCGTCCTGGGATCGAGGCCGCATCAGATTCCCTGCTCAGTGGGGAGCCTGCTTCCTCCTCTCTCTCTGCCTGCCTCTCTGCCTACTTGTGATCTCTCTCTCTCTCTCTCTCTCTCTCTCTCTCTCGTGAAATAAATAAACAAAAAATCTTTTAAAAAAATAAATATGACAATGTTTAGAATATGTTGATAAAAATTATAGAGTTGATAGCTCATTAGAAAGCTCCTGGAGTATTAAAAAAAAAAATTCTAGAAAATGAAATCTCCAAGCTCAGTTGGTTTCACTAGAGAATTCTACCAAAATTTTAAAAATTAACACCACTTCTACACAATTCCTCCTAGGAAACAGAAAGATAATGAAGACTCCCCTTATTACTTTATTATTTTTTAAATAGATTTTATTTATTTATTTAACAGAGAGGGATACGGCAAAAGAGGGAACACCAGCAGGAGGAGTGGGAAAGGGAGAAGCAGGCTTCCTGCCAACCAGGGAGCCTGGTGCAGGCCTGGATCCCAGGACCCCGGGATCATGACCTGAGCCAAAGTCAGACGCTTAACAACTGAGCCACCCAGGTGCCCCCACTTCTTACTTTAATAAAGACAGTATTACTCTGCTTTCAAAATCAAAGACAGTACAAAAATAGAACTACAGAGGCATATCCTGCAAGAATGTAAATATAAAAATTCTTAGCAAAACATTACCAAGTAGACTTGAAATATATATAAAATGAATTATACATCATAACCAAGTGGGGTTTATCCTAGGCATGCAAGGATAGTTCAGTATTCCAAACTCAGTCATTGTTATTCATCATCCTAACAGGCTTAAGAAGAAAAATCACATAATTATATACATTGATGCAGGAAAAGCACTGGACAAAATTCAATATCACATATGATAAAATCTCAGAGAAAATACAAAGAGAAGGGAATTTCTCAACTTGGTAAATAGCAATGTACCAAAAAACCTGCAGATAGCATTATACTTAGTGATGAATGACCAAATTCACCCTTCCTGAATTAGAAACAAGGTAAAATGTCTACTCTCACCACCTTATTAAACGTAGAGCTAGAAGCCCTAGACAATAAAATAAGGCAACAAAAGCAAATAAAAGATATACAGATCTAAAAGGAATAATTGGAATAATTAAAGTGTTCCTACTTGCAGATGGCATGATTGTCTACAAGGATAACAGCCACACTCCGAAAAGTGAAAAGTATATTATTCAACAATGTTATAAGATGTGAGGTAAACATATAAAAATCAATTGTATTTATATATGGTGGCAATGAACATGTAGACACTAAAATTAAAAATACAATATTATTTATAAAATTCAAAAAAATAAAATAAATGTAAATTCAACAAAACAGGAGGACTTCTATGCTGAAAACTACACACAGCTGATGAAGAATCTAAAGAAAATCAAATAAATGGACAAACATACTGCTCATGGCTTGGAAGACTCAACATAGTAAAGATGTCAGTTCTTTCCAAATTAATATACAGATTTAATATAATTCCTTTCAGAATTTCATGAATATTTTTCTGTACATAAAAACAATGCAATTCTAAAACTTATACAGAATTTGAAAGGAGCTGGAGTAACTAAAACAATTCTGAAAAGAACAAAATGGAAGAAATGAGTCTCCCCATTTTAACACTTTTTATATAGCTAAAATAATAAAGACTGTGTGATATTGGTGGACAGATGGACACAAAAAATAAGACAGGATAGACAACCAAAAGAAATAAAAGGCATCCAGATTGGTAAGGAAGAAGTAAAACTTTCACTATTTGCAGATGACATGATTATGTAGAAAACCTGAAAGACTCCACCAAAAAATATTAGAACTGATAAGTGAATTCCGTTAAGTCATAGGATATAAAATCAATATGCAGAAATTTGCATTTCTATGCCCTAATAATGAAGCAAAATAAAAAAAATTAAGAAAACAAACTCATTTGCAATTGCACCAAAAATAATGATACCTAGGAATGAACCTAACCAAAAAGGTGAAAGACCTGTACTCTGAAAACTATTAAACACCGATGAAGGAAATTGAAGATGACACAAAGAAATGGAAAGACATTCCGTGCTAATGGAGTAGAAGAACAAATATTGTTAAAATGTCTGTGCTACCCGAAGCAATCTACATATTTAATGCAATCTCTATCAAAATACCAACAGCAATCTTCACAGAACTAGAACAAACAATCCTAAAATTTATATGGAACCACAAAAGACCCCAAATAGCCAAAGCAATTCTGAAAAAGGAAAGCAAAGCTGGAGGCATCACAATTCCAGACTTCAAGTTTTATATTTCAAAGCTGTAGTAATCAAAACAGTATGGTACTGGCACAAGAATAGACACATAAATTAATGGAACAGAATAGAAACCCAAAAAATAAACCCATGCTTATATGGTCAATTAATCTTTTTAAAAGCCAGAAAGAATATCCAATGTTAAAGACAGACTCTTCAAAAAGTGGTGTTGGGAGGACTGGTCAACTACGTGGAAAAAAAAATGAAACCGGACCACTTTCTTATACACAAAAATAAACTTAAAATGGTAAAGACCTAAATGTGAAACCTGAAACCATAGAAGTCCTAGAAGAGAGCACAAACAGTAATGTCTCTGACATTGGCCATAGCAACATTTTTCTAGATATGTCTCCCGAGGTAAGGGGAATAAAAGCAAAAATGAACTATTGGGACTACATCAAAGTAAAAAAAACTTCTGCACAGCAAAGTAAGCAATCAACAAAACCAAAAGGCAGCCTACTTGAATGGCAGAAGATACCTACAAATGACATATCCAATAAAGGGTTAGTATCCAAAAAACATAAAAAACTTATTCAACTCCACCCCAAAACCAAATAATCCAATTTAAAAATGGGCAGAAGACATGAACAGACATATCTTCAGGGTGGTTATCCTGCAATTCAGTTCAGTTGTTAACCCAAATGATAGGCTAAAAACAATGTGCATTGAGTTGTCAGGACAATTATTAAATAGCTCTGGATTTTAAATTTTAATACCAATTTTGAAATAAAATTAATGAGTTTACCTTCATATCACACAACCATATTTGACTAGCCTCATAACTTTCCTAGAGGAATGGGTCAGAGAGAAGAGAGGGAAGGGAATGAAAATATTGCCTGAACGTACAGATGGACTTCCAGGAACTTTCTGTGACTCCAGAAAGTAAGAACTGTTCATTCAAGACACGTTCTGCCCCAGGAATGCAAGTAGGACTTACTTGGAAGAAGTGAAGTATTTGCAGCGCAGAAAGTAAAATAGTTTCTCATTGTCCAACTACTTGGGTTTGTGGGTGACAGATGGTTGGCACTCCCCAAATATCCATGTGCCTCTCTAAATTTCTCACCATCCCAGTCCCATCTTCCGGTTCGTTTGAGACCATAGGACTAGTGTGAATAAGGAAGGATAGGTGAATGGAAATAACGTCTGTCTTCTGGACCAGTGTGCTTTTGCATCTGCTTGTTTCGGGAGCTCATATTTTTCCTGTTGCCAGTGGTATGATTTCCAAATGGAGAAGGGCTGCCCAGCCATGTCACATTCTCAGCAGAGAGACAAAAGCATTATGTTAAATCACTGATATGGGTTTACCACTTGCTACCTCCTACACCAGCCTCACCTAAGTAATTCAGCCTGAATACTCTGAAACAGGTGACATGAATCAGTCTTTAGGTTCAAGTGTATAAGAAATAACAGCTTTATTTTCTATCATTTTATTTATTTATTCAGTAATTTTATTTTCTATGTTCAGTCTCCTGACCAACATGCTAGGACAAAACTTGAATGTACACAACTTGAATATCGGTTTTTCTTGACTGTTGTCTCCTCCCCTGCTTACCATCACCCCTTCCAGTGCCTCTATTAAAGTTATTTGGACTTGCAGGGGTAGAAAGGCACCTAGACCTTGAGTACCCCCCATGCTATGTCACAATGTCCAACCTTAAAGCCAGCATAACCTTTCAGATCCAGATGCCCTCTCCCTGTTTATTATTTGTTTGTTTGGGGGCCTCATGTGTTGCTCCTGGTCAGGTTGTCCCTGATTCTCTCTGCCAGGGACCCTCTGTTCCTGGATGTCTTCTTTGGGAGTATGGTGTGTTCTAGAAACAACTATCAGTCATGTGCACATACCTTCTCATCCTGTCTCTCCTCCCTCCTACTCAGCTTGGGAGGAAATTTGTCTAGGAAGAGTTATTGTCCTTTCGTGACTAAATAAGACACATGATCCATTCTCCAAATCATCTCCCTGCTCCATCCTAGGACTTAACAATTTTGAAAACAAAAACAGAGCCAACTGTTGAAAGCGAGCAATGGAAAAGGGTAGAAATAGCAGCTGGGAAAAGAAAATAAACAAACATAGATTAGGATTTCTAAAAATGTTATGTTGCTACACAGTTCATACATGACTTCATTTTTTTTATTTCCTAGAAGATATTTGTATGTCAAATGCATATGTGACATACGTTTTGGTTTTAGTATATGTTTTGAGTCTTTGTTCTCACTCATGCCTTTCACCCACTTAAAATACAGCCAAAATAATCATCCCATCTTAGATAAATGCCCTCTGAAAATCACCCCCAACTTTGCTCATGTTGCCTCCCCATTCCAAATGTATCCGTATTCCAGGGTCCATCTCAGAGGCTATTAACTCCAACAGGCCTTCCCGAATATTCTCTGCTGATACAAATAGCCCCCTTTTCGAGCAGAGCACTTTGTGTTTTGAGAGTGTGCCAACTGAGTGATACTGAGAAAATTACTTCCCAGCCTCTCGTTTGTAAAAAGTGGGTAATAGACGTCTACTCCATAGCATTGTTGACAGGATTAAATAAATAGGGTCTTATTGTTTGGACAGTCCCTGGACTACACTAAGCATTTGGCAAATGTCAATCATTAATAGAATGATACTAATAATACTAAATAACATGTGTTACAGTATTTATCTCAACTTTCTATTTACAGTAAGTTTTCACCACTTGAGCTCTCTCTTGAGACATCCTCACTATTTAGGGGTATATGTTCCCATTCTTAACATGGCAATCCATAAGTGGTTATTTACTGAATAAGTGAATCAGTGATTGAATAAATCAAAAGGATCGTTCAGTGGTAGGGCTTAGCTTTGTATGGTATGTGTGACTCAAAATAACAGGACTTAGGTCTCCATCCAGACCATTGTTCCTGTGAGGTTGCCGCCTTTCCCAGAGCATGACTAGCCACCAAAATAATCAGGCTCCAATTGCTGCATAACCCCAGTTGCCACAAAACCTACAGTTTTGTGTGAAACCAGCTGCCACTCTTCAGCAGTCTTCAATCCCTGTCTCCTCTGTTCTATAGGACTAGTCACCATCAAGATTCTAAACCTCAGAGACCCCCCTTCATCTGTTCTATGCATCCCCCCATGTGATCTCGTCATCCATTCATTCTCCAGCTCCCAAGGCTCTTGGTGTGTTTTGAAACTGTCAAGGTCTTACCAATAACTTGTTCTTCACCTTCTGGTTCTAACAGAAATGTGACTTGTCCACTGAGGAAGGTGACCTTACACATCCTTTAGGAGAAGGTGTTGTTTCTTCCTCAGTCTTAATCCCATGTGCTTCAGGGAGACAAGAGGGAAGTCTTACTGACATGACCATTTAAAACTAGGACACTTTTCAAAGTAAAAAGGGATGCTAAAAATTGTGCTAAGGCAGCAAGGCATAACCTAGGACTGTCTCGGGCAATTATTCACCCTTGCCACATCCAAATTATATCTCGCCTTCAGCCTTCAGTAATTTTATTTTCTTTGATGTGTACATCATTATATTTTGACAGTCCTTCACCTCTCTAGTTTTTCTCTTTTTTGCAACTACTGGTTTCCTCTTCCTTGGAGCATCATTCACCAATGACTTCAGCAGCTCTCCCACTGCCATCCTCTCATCCGTGACTTCTGTCATAATTACAACATCCTCAATTCCAAGTTGCTTGACATCTTTGTTTCCACTTACCTTTTTCTCAGTTCAGCCTTAGCCTCCCACTCACATGATCAGACGCTAGACCTGTAATACACCAATAACTCACAGCAGTTACAAATACACATTTTAAACATGACATAACCCTACTACTCTTTTGTATTTAGTGAAAGTATTCCTTTTTTTTTTAAGATTTTATTTATTTATTTGACACAGAGAGAGATTACAAGTAGGCAGAGAGGCAGGCAGAGAGAGGAGGAAGCAGACTCCCCGCTGAGCAGGGAGCCCGATGCAGGCCTCGATCCCAGGACCCTGAGATCATGACCTGAGCCGAAGGCAGAGGCTTTAACCCACTGAGCCACCCAGGCGCCCAGTGAAAGTATTTCTACTTCAAAATTTATCTAACTTTGTGAGAACTGGAATCCACCGACCACCACCACCGTATTCATGTTTTTGTGTCTCTCCTTATGTACACTGGTTCCATGTTCTAGTATCATATCTACTCCTCTGTAAGTATGCTTAACCAGTTCACCCTCCCTTGCCTCCATTACACATACCTGAGAAATTTTCAACTCAGAATGACTAGTAAAAATCTATTTATTCTGCTTCTGTACTCAAGATCCTGAGTATGGGCCTAGAAAATTGAAAAGATTCTGCTGATAGGTCTTCCTTCAAGTTTATGACCAAAAATCTCAAACTGACACTACATCTTGGCAGTTCACACTCTTTGTCATGACTGTCTCACACTCTCTCCTCTTGTGTCTCATAATTTCATAATTCACTCTTGGGCAATGAATGACTAGCCATAAACTTCATAGAGAAAATTCTATCCAGTACCTCCCTTTATTTTTCTTTATACCTTGACACCTACTCCCTGATATTTTCACATACCGCTTCTTCTGTTAAAATGAGAAAATCTTGCTGATATTTTCTAATACCATTCTTTTTTACTGTAACACTTCCTTTCTCTGGCAGGTTGTTAGGTTTTCATCCTACCTTCCTGACACGCCCCAGTTTCGGTTTCTGGATCCTTGATTTCTGCACCAATTTTTAGTCACTGAAACATCCATGGGCTCTTTTTTTTGTCCTCTTCTTGATCTATATTCTCCTCCTAAGGGATCTCATTCAGTCTCATGGTTTCAGATACTGCAAGTACACTGAAGTCTTCAAAAATGTTAGGTCTGTTATCACTTCTCCAGGTCCAGATCCATCTCCAGACACCTGAGGCTGCTTATTGGTTACTTTGCAGTATAAGTGTGTGATATAAATCTTCATTTGGCATTAGTATCATTACAAACTTAAGTAGCCAAACAGAACCGTTGATTCTTCTTGTCCTCTTGCTCAAGTTAGATGCCCCACACACTCGAGCCTTCTTCATTTTTACTAAATCATCCTCAGCCACAAACCTAGAGCCATCTTTGATTGCTTTCTTCACGCCTTACTTATATCGAACCCACAAATAATTCTGTCTAGTTTATCTCCAAAATATTACTTCTGTATGACTGCATCTCATCATTTCCACCATTAATTCTTACCTGAAATACTAAAACAGACTTCTAAGTGGTAGTCATCCTGATGACAAGTTTGGAACTCTCTCCACCCCAATGACAGCCAGAGTGATTGTTCCAAGTATAAATCAGACCTTTTCATTCACCTACACAGAGCCTTAGAAAGCCTTTCAGTTGCAATTAAAATAAAACCCACATTCCTTTCTCATCTACCTTGCTACTTCTATTTCTCTACTGCACCATCTGGGAAACTATGCCCCATTTTAAATGGCAATATGTCTGTCAGCTCAGAAGCCAAGCTCTCTCCCTTCCCTCACTGCTCCTTCTCTCACTGTTCGCCATGAGATCCTTTCAGAGCTGGGTATTTTTCGCCATTCAAGTCTCATCTCAGTTCAGCAGAGGAGTCCACCCTGACCATCAGCTTCTTATCCCACTACCACATTACCCTCTTTGGTTTTCCTCATTGAGCTTACTAAGCTCATTTGTTATACTTATTTATCTCTTTTTATTTGTTTACGTATTCATTGCCTATCTCCTCTGCTCCAGTAAAGGCAAGGGCCCTGTTCTGCTCGTTCACTTTTTTATCTCCTGCACCTAAAAGAAAGTGTTACATAGGCAGCGCTTCAGAGATTGGTTTTGATGTTATAATTGTCTTAAGCAGCTGGGAGTGATGGTTTTAATATTAATGTAAGCGCTCTAACCAGTATAACAACCATAAAAAAAATCTCAATATTTAGACAAGAGAACACATGGGGAAAGGTTTGAGCTGTCAAATTATAATTTTCCTCATTTGGAGACAAATGTATAAACAGTAGGATATTTTTTTAAATTGATATCTGGGGCACCTGGGTAGCTCAGTCGGTTAAGCATTTACCTTTAGCTGAGGTCATGATCCTGGGGTCCTGGGATTGAGCCCCATGTCAGGCTCTCTGCTCAGCAGGGAGTCTGCTTCTCCCTCTGCCTCTGCCCTCCCTGCTTGTTCTCTCTCTCTCTCTAATGAGTAAAGAAAATCTTTTAAAAAATTATATCTAGAAGGCTTAGGAATTTTATAGGCAAAGAGATCGTGGATAAGTAACTCAAGTTCTCTGGTTTTCAACCTTCTCACCTTTCAAATATTTAACACACAGTATTAACTATCTACTATATTTAGTTTGCTGGAGCCTCAGTAGTAGATGAGAGACACACAAACCCCCGTTTCCTGGAACTTACACTCTACTTCTGATTACCGTCTAACTTACCTGAGTGTAAGCTCCGAGAGAGCAGGAACTTCATCTGTGTCATGCACAGCTGTACCGCAACAACTAGCACAAAGTAAGTGCTCAGTAAAATTCATTAAAGGATAAATGCACAGTGGTTGTAACAATGAAGTAAAGCAGATAGACTGCCGAACCCAGTGCCTGCCTATTTTGTGAATTTAATATATATTGGTTATGCCGAGTAATGATAAAATACTCTCTACCTTCTCTTACCTTCTCAGCAACTAGACTCAAAGTGTTGCTCAGTTGTTTTGAGAGATGCTATGTCTTTTGCCCCCAAATTATATCAGTGTCACTAATGTAAATAAACCTGTGCATCATAAATATGTTTAAAACTTTTCCACAGCTTGTTGTATAAAAGTATTGTCACCTCATTCTCCCCATACTTGCCCAAATGACTCAGCACGCCACTTCTAATTCCTGCCCAGAGTTAAATGTGAGTTGCATAAACTTGCTAACCTGTTATTTAGAACAGTTGGGACCAGGGGAACAAATGAACTGCTGCCGAAAGCAGCCCATCAGAAATGTACCATTCCCCCCACCCACCCTACCCACCCCCTGCGATGGGACAGCGCACTTCTTTGCCTCTGTAAATTCAGCCCACTGAGTGGCAAATACAACAGACGGCTTCAGAGTTGGGTAACTCACCAGGTTTACAGCAGTAAGCACCGCAGTGCACATTAAAGACAGAACTTTTCCCAGACATCACAGTAGAATTCTCTCCCAGTTCTTCTCCAGAAAGCAAGAAAGAAACAACACAAAGAGGAACTTGAGGGGCAGGGTGGGGGGTCGTGGGGGGCAGGGAGGGAAAAATAATGAAACAAGATGGGATGGGGAAGGACACAAACCATAAGAGACTCCTAATCTCACAAAACAAACTGAGGGTTACTGGGGGGTGGGAGGGTAGGGATAGGGTGGATGGGTTATGGACATTGGGGAGGGTTTGTGCTATGGTGAATGCTGTGAAAGATGTAAGCCTGATGATTCACAGACCTGTACCCCTGGGGCAAAGAATAAAAAATAATAAATAAATAAATAAATAAATAAGGATTGACTAAGTCCTTAAAAAAAAAAAAAAAGATTAACCTAGTTGCAGACAGAGCAGTAAAGGACTCTGGCCAGGCGGCTCGCTCTGGCAGGTTGGCATCCCCGTGAACAGAAGGGGGCTTTAACGCTCCCTTAGGAGCATCGCTCACATCGGGTCCGCACGCTGTGAGTCCAAGAACAGTCCACGCGCTGTTTTTCTGGCTATATTTGGCTGACTGGTTATTTCACTTTCTTTTTGCTCTACTCATCTTATTCTGTATCCCCCTGTGAGGGGAAAACAATCTAGATAGAACTAGACTGTCTTACAGGACTCATTAGTTAATCTTCTCTTTCTGAATAATTCATAAAGAAAATCTTATCAGCTTGCTTTTCCTGTGAGGTTGCCACACATCTCGGTTTCCCACACACAATGTCTTCCTTCTGTAAACAAGACAGCTCTGGATTCCCACTCACCTCTTGACTCATCGGGGATGGATGCCAGGCTTGAGTGTTTCTTACCAGAAGCCCCTACTTCTACTCATAGCCTTGTAATCATGCTGCACACATTTCTCTCTCGGCACCATTGCTCTGCCTCACTTCTCACCTGGACCCTTTGTCTTCCCCTGCCCCCCCCCGACTTGCCCCCCACCCAACTCAATCCTACCCACTGCTGGAGTCTACCTAGGTGCTTTCTTGTCCTCATAATTCTTCCAGTGATCTGTCTGCCCCACTTATTTATCTGACTCTCCTGTTACCGTATTACACTCTTACATCCTTGTTATTAGTTCTTAACTCTGCCTTAAGTATGCACGTAGGTATATGCCCCGTATTTCTGATAACCTAGTGTATTAGGTTCTCCAGAGAAACACAACCAACAGGATGAGTGTGTGTGTGTGTGTGTGTGTGTGTGTGTGTGTGTGTGTGTGTGTGTATCTATCTATTGAGGGGGATTTATTTTAAGGAATTAGTTCATGCAGTTTTAGAACCTTGGCAAATCAAAATCCCCAGGGTAAGCCAGCAGGCTGGAGGCCCAGGGAAGTCGTGTTTGAGTTCAAAGCCTGTCTACTGGCAGAATTCCTTCTTCCTTGGGGGAGGTCAGTCTTAAGGCCTTCAGAATGATTGGATGAAGCCCCCACACACATTACAGAAGATAATCTGCTTTACTCAAAGTGTACTGATTTAAGTGTTAATCTTCTCCAGAAAAAGGGCGCCTGGGTGGCTCAGTGGGTTAAAGCCTCTGCTTTCGGCTCAGGTCATGATCTCAGGGTCCTGGGTCGAGGCCCGCATAGGGCTCCCTGCTCGGCGGGGAGCCTGCTTCCCCCTCTCTCTCTCTGCCTGCCTCTCTGCCTCCTTGTGATCTCTCTCCCTCTGTGAAATAAATAAATAAAATCTTTAAAAAAAAAAAAATCTTCTCCAGAAAGCACCTTCACAGAAATATCTAGGATAATGTTTGGCCAAATATTTGGGCACCAGCGCCCAGCCAAGTCAACTATAAAATGAACTATCACACCTAGCAATGTCATTTGTATAAAATAAGAAGTCAGTGCATTGATTGTATGTGTGAGTGGCCATTTGGGATGTATAAACCAAATTTCCACTGGGTTGGACACATAGCCAACTTTCCAGCCTCCTTGTCCATCCATGATCCTTTCTGTCACTTTGTGTCCCTCAGTCCCTGTGCGTGCCTTGCTTTTTCCTGAGAAGGGGCCTTTGAATGTGCTGTGTCCTTGTTTAGATGCTCTATACTTTATTTTCTCCTCCTAGTCGTCCCTCAAACAATTGTAACCTTCCCAAGGAAACTTTTAGACTGATGTAGTTTCCTCAACCCTAAATTCTCATACTACAGAATGCATTATATTTTGTAGCACTTAGTAAAGTAGTATTTTTCACATTTATTTATTTCGCATTATTTGATCAATGCCCATCTTCTGTATTTGACTATAAATTTCCTGAGAACAGAGACTATGTCCATTTTTACATACATTTCCATCCCCAGATTCTACCAGTGTCTGATATATAGAACGTAATCAATAAATTTGTGTTAATTTTGTTAAAGTTTTATTAAAATAAATTAAGAGCCAGTGAGATTAATATTCCTTCTCTTATAAAACGCTTCTCAAAAGGCAGATGGCAGCTACACACTGCTAAAACAACCAAGCCAAAACAGGAGCAAAGTCAAGCTGTAATTAATTTTTTAAAGATTTATTTATTTATTTTAGAGAGAGAGAGCATGGGGTGGGGGTGTGCAGAGAGAGAGAATCCTCAAGCAGACTCCCTGCTGAGTGCAGAGCCCCAGGACCCTGAGATCACAACCTGAGCCGAAATCAAGAGTCGGACACTTAACCAACTGAGCCACCCAGGTGCCTCTAGCTGTAATTAATTCTTATGCACGAGGCTAAATCATCTGTCATCTGCCTGAACTGCCTGCTTACGTTGTTCGGGCACAGTCTCAACGTCAGAAGCGTAAGTTTACTGGCCTTCCGATAGCACATAAACACAACTCTTCGGTTAATTAACACATGTGGACATTATGCTCTTTGAAGTGAGAGAGACACAAATAGGGAGAGAAGAGGGAGATCAACCTTGAACTTAAAGTTGTTGACCACAGATAGAGTTTCTAGGCATCTGTTGCTCAATGATACATAATTAATTGGTAATGTGCAAACCAGTAAGCAGTTTGGAGGCAAAATGTTTATCACTTTTAAGGTTGGATGTTCTGATCTGAATCCCACTCAAAAAAATGTCTTCACTTCCTTGAAAGTTTCAAACTGTTGCATAAGTTATCCTTAGAAACTTTTAGTCTAGATAAAAATTTTAGGTGAGATTCAACCTGGCCTCTTATCAAGATTGCTGCCTTTTTGTATACCTCACCTCCATAAGAGTTAAAAATGCATATTTGCCTACTTTAAACCTACCAAGTTCTGACACTTTCATATACAAGGTATACAAGTGGAATAAATAAAACATCTAAGTGTTCTACTCAATTTTTTTGATAATCCTTCTTATCCTGATGCTTTATTCCCTTACTCCGGCTTTATTTTAAGGAGCTATGTCATACCTATGGCTTAACTAGTCCCTTGACCTCTGTGTGTTTTTATATCTGTATTTGTAAAGTAGGAACAGTAAGAACATATAACCCAGAGGCTATTCCTATGATCTTATAAGACTCTGTACCTAAAAGTCCCTTGTTAACCAAGCAGTACTTTTTAGATTGAGATAGAATTTAGTTATAACTTTATATTGGTTTCAGGTATAACATAAGGATTCAATATTTGTATATATTGTGAAATGATCACCATGATCAATCTAGTTAACATCTATCACCACATATAGTTATAAATTGTGTTTCTTGTGGTGAGAAACAAAAGTAAGTCATACCTTCTAAATAGCAGTACAATTATTATAAATCAAATGAAATATTTTAAGTGATCTATTTGGTATGTTATTATCCAGTCAAATGGCAATGGACATGCCTGTATAGCAACCATATTCATAAATGCTATGCGTAATTTATCGGGCTGTTTAATAATCCCTATCATCTACACTGTTCTTCATCTTAAATACTGCCTGTTCTGTTCAGTGAGTATTTCTTTAAAACAAATCAATGTATAGCTGATCAATAATAGAGGAATGAAGTCAGTATAACACACAAGTTGACTTGATTCACATGCAGCCTTCATGAACACATTAATATTTTGCTCCAATAATAATAACTGCAGCTGAAGGCAAAGATTACTAGTGTGCTTGAAAATAGGGAGCCAGGCTAGAGGAGTACCATATAGTGTAAATAAATGCCCTATAACTAATCAGTTTAGCAAACATATAGTGAAGACTTAAGTGGGTTTTGACTGTTGCATAGATATTGCTAACTGGAGAATTCCTTCATATATTTCCCAAATCCTAACTCACCTCTGTCTCGCCTAGGCTCAGTAGTACTTTTTAACTTCCTTTCTACTCAAATTAACCAATCCCTTCAGCAAATCCTGTTATCAGTTTTGTAACCTTGGTGATAATATCCATGCAGTTTAGTATGAAACGAACAGGCTTTAGAAGCAGACAGACTTGAGAGCGAATTCTGATCCCCACTAGTTGACCGATCTTGGGTGAATCCCTAACTTCTGGAAGCTGCTATTTGTTCATCTATACAATGGAGTTAATGATATTACCTGCCCCTGGTTCACTGTGGGGATTAAAGGACATAACTCCTGTAAAATTATTATGCACCATAACTACTGCATTTGAATGATTGTTGAGACCCAGTAAATATTAACAGTATAACAAATTATACTGTGTAGTTGTTTCTCTCTTCATCAGTTGACTTCCAGTTTCTAATTCTTTGGCTTTTTCTATATAACAAAAAGTATTTGTGCATTTTAAGCTGTGAAAATGAGTATCGCACCCCTATGTCAACAAAAATCAGCACATTAATTTTTCATTCTATTTCACTGTTAAAAGTTTCACTGTAAAAAGTTTGATCTTCATTATCTGTAGATTATCTGCATATTTGAAATGAAGTATTGCCTGATAGGGATTGCCATTCTAGACAATTATCTCAGTTCCTCACTTCACATTTGTGTTTAGCCTTAGCTTCTCAAGCTTCCTGGCCATCCTGTGTCCTTAATTGTGACTGTGTTCCACACTTTATTATTGATATTAAAAGTGCCAAAGAGCAGATATTATCTTCAAGGAGATTCCAAAGCATGTCCCAAACCTGATGCTGAGATCTAAACTACTCAGCGTGTTTGGCAAAATACTCACTGTATAGCTATCTGTTTTTGGAGTAAGTGCCCCTCTCCATTCTAGTTAATTGAAAACAACTCTAAATTGCCCTCCTGAGCATAAAGAACCAGGGATTAAGATATAGTAGCGGAAAAGTATCAGGGTTTTAAAGGCTTATATAAACAACACAGTTGTTTGAGCGGGTGACAAATAAATTCAAGCTCCCCAGGACACACTTGTTTAGGATTTTCCCAATTAGGCATTTTATTTGATCTTCGGGTCTGGGTGAGCCACAATTCTCTAGAATTGAAGAGGAGATTAATGGACCAGAGACAATGGCTAATTCATCTCCAGGGCTTTGTTTATTGCTTGTCTTTGCTAATTTAATACTGTTATTTCCAAACTTAAATAAATCAAAATGAGAATTGGGCTACGGCAGCACATCTCGATGAGCTACACAATTGCAGAGTGATTCTTTAACATTCCCACCTTTATATTAAGTATCTTCACTTGAAAATAATGCTCCCTTTTCGGAGTGGTGTAAATAGCAGAGGAATAACACTTTGCATATTATCTCCATTAAGTCTGCTCATTGGTGGCAGGGAGGATAGAGAATAATTTAGCATATTTACAAAGAGACTGAAGACACAGACTTTTCAAAAGAGCTTCAGTTTAGGGACCTGATTGCTCACAATAGCTTAGGGGGAAATGAATACAATATGGGGCTCAGAAAAAAGAAAGCAGGTTTTTCTTGATGACTCTAGAATCAGAAATAAAGCACAGCAGGTCGGGAAATCCTATAGAAAAAAAAAAAATTTAAGATATTGCCTGTCTGGGGCGCCTGGGTGGCTCAGTGGGTTAAAGCCTCTGCTTTCGGCTCAGGTCATGATCTCAGGGTCCTGGGATCGAGGCCCGCATCGGGCTCCCTGCTCAGCAGGGAGCCTGCTTCCCCCTCTCTCTCTGCCTGCCTNAAAAAAAAAAAAAATTTTAAAAAAAAAAAAAAAAAAAAAAAAAAAGATATTGCCTGTCTGTGGCCAGGCAAACTTGGTTTTCTATTCTTGCATTCACTCACCTTTGAATTTGGGAAATTCATTTTTGTAAGTGCAGTTTCAGGAAACAGCAGTGATGCTTTGTCTATCTTGTTGAAAAAGAATTTAAAATCACTTTTTTTTATCCCTACCCCAAATCAGAGGACACTTGCTAATTTCTTTGAACATCAGCAAATCAGTAAGCAATACGAAGAAAACACATATTTAAAGAAAAAAGTGCAAACATAAAAGGGTTTTTTGTTGTTTCCTTTTTCTACTTTTACTGGGAAATAAATGACATACATCTGTGTAAGTTTAAAGCGAACGACGTGATGGTTTGATTTACATATACAGTGATGCATGAAACTTTAACTCCTAGTCCTTTACCTTGCTTGCCCAGAGTATGGATTCTGGGCTAAGATGTTGCCAGCTGAATAGCTGAACATTTAGTCATCTCAGGGTATCACACTTTTAGATCCATTTATATTAGTTAAAAAAAAAAAAAAAAGAAAAGAATCTTTCAAGCTCACCAAAATCCTTGAAGAACTTCTTAGCCACAAAGAACTGTCTTCAGAGCAACATGGAAATACGCGGCAAAGTCCTTATAATTTTAACTCATAAACACTGTCCTTTGTCATGCACAAATAGTAGAATCAAAGCTGATTGTTTTTAACATCTAACAAATGCCTCTATTTGCTTGTTCATGAAGCATAATGGTTATGCAATAATTGAAAATAATTTAGAAGCAGTCCATCCCCAATGAGAAAAAATGTAATGATGATAATTAAAGTTTATTAGGTTTGTAAAGAACTCAACAGATTATGTTGTTTAAAAGCATTTTAATTTTTTTTTTTTTTTTAAGTTTTCTCTAACATATGGGGAAGGGAGAAACAGCTCCCCCAGGGCCACATAGAGAGTCCAGTGTTCTTTTTTATTACCCTATGCAAAGATTCTCAGACAGTCTTAGTTGTAAAATGTGTATCTTTATTTTCTTTTTCCTTTCATTTTATCTAACCACAGGAGAACAGCCCGGGAAGTGAATGTTCTCTTGCCATGCTCTATCTTGAGAGCTAGTTCCTATGAGGTAGGTCACCTCCGGATGACACTTAAAGAACTGTGGTTTGATTAATCTTCTCAGTCTTGTTTCCCTTTTACAATCTTAACTTTCTGTTAAGTTCTTGTTTTCAAAATCGCCATTTGCAGGCAACACTCACACTTCATGAAAATAGTCCTGTTTTCCAAGGGCTAATTGAAACTCTACAGCTTGTATTATATCATTTAGCAAAATGATAAAATTTATTTTATTTTAGAAACAAGTAATGGAGAATTTCAAAGTCATCAATTTTCCCAGTTACATGAAGTTTATAAATGCTCCTTAAAAATGCATCTCTTCTATGCACAAATACTCATTGCATCCCTGATAAAGTAAGAATTATCGTGGTAGTAGATGCATATTGTGTGGAAGATATGAATGGAGTATGAAACCTTCCATTTATGAACCTTGTACAGATGATATGATCTTTACAAAAACAACTTAAATAGAAAGCAGAAATATCCATGCATTTTGAAAGCTACAGAAAAAAAATACTATGGGACTTCAGAATAAAAAATATTTAACAGCTTTGGAGCACTTACGAAATACCAGGCAATATTCCACAGGCTTTACTTACATTAAGCTCTTTAATCCTCACAGCAGGGCGCCTGGGTGGCTCAGTGGGTTAATGCCTCTGCTTTCGGCTCAGGTCATGATCTCAGGGTCCTGGGATCGAGGCCCGCATCGGGCTCCCTGCTCAGCGGGGAGCCTGCTTCCCCCTCTCTCTCTCTGCCTGCCTCTCTGCCTCCTTGTGATCTCTCTCCCTCTGTGAAATAAATAAATAAAATCTTTAAAAAAAAAAAAATAATCCTCACAGCAGCCATATGAGTATTTTTAATTGTCATCCACTTGTTACTGATGAGGAAACCCAGAACTGGAAACAAATGGTAGGTTCTGGGTTTTACCTGAATCCCAGCAAAACTATGGAAGGAGCTACATGATACACTATCTTCCTTAGAGTCAGGAAATATTATAGCTGTTCTCTTTAGAAATGAAACCAAAGAAAGCTGTGTGTACTCCACACTTTTTACACATTATGTTTCAGACCCACTGTAAAATCTCAAGGAAGTCATTTCCTATCTGGGAAACAAAATACAGTTGCTATCCTTATCTATATTCAACGCCAGTTTCTCTTCTAATATAATGATGCTCTCTAGCATTTGAATACACACGAAACACGGTAGGAATTTACCAGAGTAGTAGAGAAATATAAGGGGGAAAACATCTATTATAGTTTATGGGAAATTCAAATAATGGCAAATATCTAATAGCTTGCAGCACCAAAAATGCATGCGTATCTAGAGAAAACTCAGCACCCAAGTAATTTTTTAAATTAGTAAACAGAATAGGATAAGAAGCATTCAAAGGAGGAGGATATGAAGAAACATAAACTAGAAAGGGACATTTCAAACTCTTTCTGCCAGGGTTCTGTTTCCTGTGGATACAAAGTCATTCTTTAGCAATTCCACTTCGCTCATAGATGGAAAACGTTAAAAAGTACACTCATTAGGACCAAAACATAACCCTGCACCTAACATACTACACGCCACAAACAAGAGAACTGGTGTCCAAAACTGCCCTTTTATTCGTTTCTTTTTTATTTATCTGTACATTCTTTCCAAGATATCCCTTAATGAAATTCAAGATGGAAATGTTGTCAACTGTTAGTTACATTACTAGCAATGGATCAGACTTAAGCAATTGAGTAAGTTCCACCTTTCAAAGAATATTGAAAGAATAATTCAGAAAGAGTGTATCTTTTCACTCTAGGGCCACACAATTAAGATATAGTCTAGGAACAACACTTATTTATATTGAAAGGAACCATTGCCTCACGTAAGGACTTGAATATTCTGTCACTGTTCACAGGATCTCGATAGTCACTACTGCTCCAGTGTCTACTTTCGATTCCCGCTGTTACTGAAACAGTGGTAGTAAAGCAAAAATCATGGTTTGTAAGATAGAATTTTGGATAAAAATTAATTTGTCTATTCAACAAAGGTGTAGGACTTGTGCTGGGCCCTGAGGAAACAAATATGAATTCAGGAAATAGTACATTACAAAAGGCACTGATTAAAGGACAAAGAATGATGTAGTGCCCCATAGCTAGTAACTGTGGGGTGCTCTTTCCAGCCATAGCCAGACCAGAATCTAGAGATCCCTGGATGGAATGGGCCATCTTTCCAGAATGAGGGAATCATTCCCAATCTCACTGTGCCCTTACCCTGTGATGTCCCGCTGGTCCTTCCCACCAGGAAAACCCAAGTGGAAACCTTCTGGAACCTAGAGCAGAATGGAAAAGATAGAAATCGGGCCTGAAGAAACTAAAGAAAGATATCCAGAACAAACATAGCACAGCACCTTTCTTCGAGTAGCTTATTAGCTAATGGGAATACACAGGTATATAAACCAATTGAGATAGTAAAGTATCATTTGTTCTATAATAGTATTATTATACCAGCACACTTGATACTATATGAAGCCCTCAGTCTTCACATTGCTTTACATCAACCTATGTAACAGGTAACCCATGAACAAAGATATTGAAGGTTTGGGAAGGAGCCTGTGGAGAGGAATAAAAGAAAAGCAATAGTAAGGAAGAAAGCTAAGAACACAGGAAAATGCAAAGTTTGGTTTCCACATAGAAACACAAACAGGTAATAAAAGATTCCCCTAAAATTCAGAGCTAATAATATTCAGTTATTGACAAGTTAGTCTAGAGTTAAATATCCATATTTAGCTGCAAAGAAATCATCACTGATCAATGGAATCATTAACATTCAGACTGTTGGAAGGAATCTTAAGGAAAGGTCTTTATTTCCTCTTTTTTTCCTTCCTCTAATCCTCTTTCATATGGATTTCGAACATTTATTATGTAGTGTGCTTTTTATAAGGCACTGTGAATAAAACATCAAGCAAAGTTGACATGCTCTGTGACATCTAAAACTTACATTCTACTGGGCATAGTTGACCTACACCAACTAAACATAAATCCAAAATACAATGTGGTTAATCTTATAATGGAAAAGTAGGGTGCGCCTGAGAGAGTCTAAGAAAAAATAACCAAGCTAATCTGGGGACAGGGAGAAACATCAGGGAAAACTTCCCTGAGATAGCAGTGCTTGAGCTGAGAGTTAATTAGGTAAAGTGGTGAGAAAGTAGAAATGAAAACAAAATTTACATTTAATCCTAAAGAATTAAAAAATCTGAACATTTCTGTGAAATAATGGAGAATATTGATCAGAAAGACATTTAGGATATCTATATCTATATATTTATGGGAATGTACTTACCCCTGCATATAATTTTTCTATGGGGAAAATTAGAAATAGTAGTCAATTTATAGGAATAAAAAGGTTGGGGGCGCCTAGGTGGCTCAGTGGGTTAAGCCTTCGGCTCAGGTCATGATCTCAGCATCCTGGGATGGAGGCCTCATCGAATCAGGCTCTCTGCTCAGCAGGGAGCCTGCTTCCCCTCTCCCTCTGCCTGCCTCTCTGCCTACTTGTGATCTCTCTCTATGTCAAATAAATAAATAAAATCTTTTTTTTTTTAAAGAATAAAAAGGTTGGAATACAAGAGTGAGATGCACCGTGAGAGATACTTCAAGGATAATTTGTAATATTTTCTAGAGATATCCAACCCACAATACTAAAACAAGTGGAAGATTTTTATTTCAGTCAGAAATTGAAGCAATTAGTAAAAGTGTGAAATCCATAATCATTTGTTGAGCTGCTTTTAAAAGTGTTTATCATCACATTTAGTAAATTTCACTATCATAATTGACCATATTCTTCTCTCACACATGGCAGGAAGAAGCACACATGCTCCTTACTGATGCCACTAGAAGGCACATGCACTAAACCCCAGGAGCAAAATTTAACTTTAATGCATATATAGGAAAATCACTTTACTCATAACTATGCACAAGTATAATTACTGAACAAGGATGAAATGGCATGCAATTATGTGGAATACCCAGGGATCACCCAGGGCATAGTTACAGAATAGAAGAGACCAAGGAATAGCTGTTCAGGGAATAGCAAAATCATCTAAGAACAATGTTCTTTTTCCCTCTCCCATTGACTTCTCAGAGGAGTCTGGAGATGTGTCCTCTTGGAATCAGATGAACTAATGCCCTTCCAAACAACCCTCTGTCCTCTCTTCCTGGTTATATCCAGATCATCTCTAATCAGAGATTCTCTCAGATTCTCTGGATTTTAAGGACCTCCCCTCCCCCCACCCAAATCATCATGACAAAAATATAGGCTGGATTTGTTATGGCATGTCCGGTTCCTCAAAGTTTTATCTTGGTGATCACAGTAACAGGACATTAGGTCTGATGTCACCAAGACCTTGAAAAATGACAGACTGACATCATGTGTGACTTTACCACACAGCTATGCTCTAAGAATGGTGATTCTGTGTCCCAGTTTTCCAAAGACAGTCTCAGTTTATGCCTGTTGCTTTAGTGTAATTATTAATAGTACCCACTTTCATTTCTAAAAGTATACTGATTTAAGTGATATGTTGGACAGTTGCTCAATTGGTAAGAGTAGTGTATGGATAGCAAGCTAGGGAAGTATGCTATTAGAATGAATCAGTGTTTTCAAGGGAAAAAATTAAATTCAAATCAGTGCATCTCCATTTTGTCTATGCACTGCTTGGCAAATATGAATAACACAAGGAGAGACATTGAAGTAAAAATCTGATACAATCTATTATAAATAATACATAATGAATACAGTTCCACTCTTTGGGACAATGACAAAGTTTTCTTCAGCAGCTTATGATATGCCATTTCCTAATTTTTTTCAAAATTTTACCTTGTGTTAGATCAATTGGAATCATTGTGCAGTTCCATCATTACACTGATTTTTATATGCATTGACTTATTCTCTCTCCAGAGGCAATGGTATCCTCATAGGACATGCTAATATATGACCTGTCCCATGCAGTAGATCATGCCCTACACTTTACCCCAGGACACCTGAGTGGACCTACTAGAATTCAAGGGTGTTTTAAGCAAATAATGATGGAGGAGGAACACATTGTAGCCCATCCCAGTGTCTGACTTTCTGTATGGATTGTACTTGATTTTTATCTCAGTACAGATACACTTCTTTAAACTTCGGGAATTCTGTACTGAAATTTTTGTGAAGCTACTGTGTTACTCATGTAAGATTTCCCTGAGACCTGAGGCCATACTACAATTCTTCTCATAAAGAAGAAGGAAAACACAATTTGAACAAAAAAGTTACTAAATATACTTACAGGTCCATCCATTCTGTGTCTTGAAAACTATCATATCTGTTCTTCTCTACCAAAAATTGATAAGGAGATCTGAGGGAACTAAAAAATTATAATAAAGGAGGATATCTGAAATGCTTTCTACCAACAGCTTAAGAAATAATAGTCGAGTCCAACACAGCACTGATGGGTTGGATCAGTTCAACAACACGGAGATCTAACAGGAAAAAAACAAAAACAAAAACATGTGGTTTATTTCATCAGTATAGTGTGAAAATCTGCTTTATTTCATCCAGAGAAATCAACGGATCACATGCAGATGGAAAGAGTGAACTAAGTTTCTAGTGAAACAAGCCAAGAAAAGAGTCAGACAAACAAAAGTGTAGCTAAAAACTCTCGTCATGGGGGGTAACATTTATTTCTAGATAAATACGCCATGCTCCTTGGATTTGACTCCAATACCTATTTATGTAGATGGAAAAAGAGAACCAACCAAATGTCCCCCTTCGCCACTTCAAAAAGTTACTGCTGGGAAGAAGCAATTACAGTCAAATTGCTTACACCTTAAACCCCAGGTGCTCTAGACGGATGGACAACCCCTACGGAGTGAGTCTGTAGCTCTGAGACTCAGGGGAGTGAAGGAGGCAAAGCCATGACAGGTGTGTTTTGTGGGAGAGAATGCAGAAAGACCTTCAAAGTTATAAGACTAAAGGCCTGTGGGAGGAGAGGGTGAGAGTCCTATTTCAACAACAAAAGTGCATTTTAAGAAAACCAAACATGCATTTGTCAGGGCAAAATGAAAATACAAAAGAAAGAATAGATGTGGGAGAGGAGGGGTATTATATAAATCAAAAGGATGAGTCATTGTACAGGTTTCCCAGCTGGACTATGGTTTATATATTCAAAAAAAATTTTTTTGAGAAACTATAATGCACAAAGCTCTGTGAAGAACCAAAGATGGATCAAATATATAAGGATCCTGCCCCAAGAGTGAGCTTTTAGAAGAAAGAGGATAGCTAACCTGTAAACAAAAACATAGGAATATAAACATAGGTTGAACAACTAGATAACAAACAAATCATCTTCAAGGGAACATGCAGGCGTTTGAGAACTTGGACATCACACTTGCTGACTTTGGATTCCTGGTTTCACCACTTAAGTAGTTGGGTAGCTATGGGCAGGTATTTAAAATGAAAATGAAAATCATGAGTATAATCTTCACATGAGTACAATGAGGATTAAATTAGATAGTGCATATAAAGTATCTAGTGCCCTATTTGGTATGAACATTTAAGTAGAAGTAGTGACATTATTTGTCCCAACTCGTTCCCAGGGAAGCTGCTCTCTCCTCTAGAGTGTTGATTTTATTATTTGGAAACATGAAGTAATACCAACGCATCTTACAGGACTCTAGCATAGGGAAGGAAAAGTATTTTTTCCCCTCTTACCTTCTTCTGGGTTCTTGGCTGAGACCCCCTATAAAAGACAAACTAATAACATGTATACCTCCTACACACATGGGTGGGATCCCAGAAGAAGAAATAACTCCCCAATATGACCCAGGCCACCACCTGAGATGTCACCTGCAGCTGAAGACAAAAGAAGGCAGGGTGAGGGGTGGAGTCAGTTATGGAAGACTATCAGGAAAAACACAGTGAAGAGTAAGGTTGTTAACGCAGGTTTAGGTCTTCACCTTCTCGCCTTCTCTTCCTGGTAAAGTGAGGAAGACACCCTTACAAATGGAGATTTTCCTTATAAATGTAAATGTCTTCTTAGAAAAGAACAGCTTCTACTCAGTTTTCCGAGCTTTTCCTGAGTTTTCAGTTTCTTAAAAATTACCAGCTCAAGGTAATCCTTATGCCAAAGATGCAGATTTGGGGTGGCAAATTCTGCTTCCCTTCCCTAGGAAGGTAATAAGCAATGTATTACAAGTGATCTTTATGTTGCACACGTTCAAATGAATTACGTTCTCAATATAGAAAAACAGAGGTGCTCACTGGATGAGTTTTTTTGGTGATTCACAATTTCCCAATTATTAGTCACTTTCTTTTGGACAGGTTTTTCTCTACCAAGACCTAGCCCATTTTTGGATTTTTACAATAGGTTTTAGTTGTTTGCAAGGTTTCTATGCAAATCTCTACTGAGGAAATCCCAAACCGTCTATGAATTGGTGTACCTTGCCCTTTAATTGATTTCCAGATGGAGAGCACTGCCCAGGGAGTCATGCAACACACACTCCTGTTGAGCCATTCTCCTTTATCTAGATTACCCTTGATGTGTTATCAGGAAACCCTGCAGTGCTCTCTCTCTTCAGGGGATCATTCTTTCCTTTGGGTGGAGATGCCAGGGTTTTACAGATAACACAGCTGGGGGTTTTCATGGCCACCCCTCTCACAGGCACAAACCGAGAAGCAAAACCTCTCTTGCAGCTCATATAACTCAGCCTCTTAAATTCTAGCGATATACTATTCAACACAATATACTCTTTTAAATAAAGCACTTTTTAAAAAAATTTATTTTGTTTGTCAACACACTGTTTGATGATTTACTCAAGAGCAAACACTATCAGATACCTGTGGTTTCTCTGTACTTCCTCAGGGGGGCTTCAAAACCCGCCACCTCAGATCTCAGCACTTCAAAGAGTTTCCCCTGAAGCCCTGTTTACAGCATAAGCTAAAAAACAAGGTCTTGCCTGCTGCCTTCACACACCTTTTCACCACATTAAAATCCATGCTGCACCAAAATAACAACTCTCTCTACATCAGTTGGTGGTGGATTTGGGGGGTGGCTGCCATGCAGTCTAGCTTCTTAACCATCACAAATCACAAGCCAAATGAAAAATGATCTTAGTGGACTTTTGCCAGATCTTAGAGCCAATACTGTTCTCTCCGTAGGATATAGCTCCACCTTATGGCAGGAAATTATTTAAAGTGGAGACAGGACAGGGAAGGCATAATGGTGGCATGCGTGGTTTTGGGGGTTTTGGTTTTTGCCTCTTTCTCTAGAATCATGCTTTCCCCTTCCCTTCAACTGCAATTCCAGTTCTACGTTCCGAAAAGGCAGAAAAGCAGTTCATGCATTTGTTATCCTTGGGATGTAATGCCTGTAAATGCCTGACGCTAAACCTCCTTAACTACTGCTTTGAGCCTGAGGATGACTCAGGAGACAAAGGAAGGCTGGGTTTATAAAGCTGGGGGGAAAAAAATCGTGTGCTTTGATATTCTGGTTTATAGTGCTATATTACATTTCGCACTGGTAACTCATCTTCTTATCTCTCCCTTCTCCTGTTTTTTGGTGTGTCTTACCCATCTTTTCCTCTTTTCTTGGTGCCAGTGTCTGCACGCTGAGTCCTGGAAACCAAGAATCACCTGCTGCCGAAACCAAGAATCACCTGCTGCTGGCCCAAAACAGTGAGTCCAGTTTTCTTTTAGACCCTTCACAACGTTCCCCTAGATACTTGCTATTCCTATACCCCGTTCTCTTCCAGCTGTATCCTCAGGTGACAGCTGACTACTACAACTTGTTTTCAAACTTTGTCATTGAGTAGACCGGCTATGTTAGAAATATGTTGAAATCACATAGGGAACTTCTGAAATGTCTTGACATTTATTCAAAGAGCTCTGTATATGTTGGGAAAGAAAAGGGGATTAAGTTCTGTTGCTATCCTTTCCATGTGCCTATAACTCTGTTAGGCGATAGGAGGTGTTTTATCAGGTTTAAATCCACAACTATCCTCCAAAATACCCACATTCGCCATTTACCTACAACGTTCAAGTGCTTGGCCAAAGGTCAGGCAGCTAATCAATCTGCTACACCACATTCTTTTACATACCATTTGGCTGAACCTTTGAGAAGAGAGTTTCATGGCAGATGAATGTTTAGCATCTTTGGAATCCCACTGAGAAGATAGCTAGCTACTTTGCCTACAAGCTTTCCCAGAACAAAAACATAGGAGGAATCTTGAACAGAATGTGACATATCTTACTCTATCCATGTAGTCAGCCTTTATTGGGTACCTGACATAGCTAAGAAACTGCACTGGGGATTTTAAGAACATAACAACAACAGAAGATGATCATTTCCTTCCTCAGTGGTACTAGTGAATTAACTCATTCGACATCGATAAATGACATTCATGTTCCTGGCAATGGGAGAAAAGCTGAAGTTATATCTCCAGGAGAGGGTAGATGTGTCAGTGACTTTTATTAAACCCACTTATAATCATGGAATTGACAGGAGAAAGGGTTCGATACTTTCTACGTGAGAGAAAGGGAAACAGGAGCTTTGAAAATGCTTTTTTGAGGAAGTCTCACTGGAGCTGGGTCTTTAGGGTGAATCTCTCATATTTCCTATTTCACATTTCTTGGTATCAAATGAAACAGTTTGATTCCAAACATGACATTAAGTGGGATTATATGTGTGTGTAATCCATTTCTTTTCTGTGGTCACTATATACACAAATTTTTATCTTCTAAATTGAGGGTCCAGTAGCTTCTCTGTGATTCCTATAAATTCTCAGAGCACTTACTACCATCTCCTGGTCAGCTTGGAATCCGAGCTCCTGCTTCCACTCGTGTAGTTCATGCCGGGGGCTGTCTCACCTTACCCTGGGCTTGCTGCTCCTCCAACCTGTACAGTCCAGTCTTTTCCCTTATTTCTATTATGTAAATTACTCCCACAGGGAATTTGTAATGCATTTTGGTGAATGGAACATGAGTTTGGGGAAATTAAAGAGAAGACAATGATGACGTAGGTGGTGATGATGGTGATAGATGACAGATCATACAAATAGATCTCACAAAAATGCAAAAACTCTTTAAATTGCATGCTAGATATTTTGTAATTAAAACTTTTCTGGGCCATTTCCAAAACACATTGTCTCGCTTCCTGCCAAATTGCTCAGACTTTTTTCGTTCTTCCCACATCATTCCTCATCACCCACCAGAATTCTTCTCACTTCCCATTCTTATCAAAGATTGATTCTCAGGAGAACAAAAGAGCCCTCATTTTTACACAGGCCATCAGCCTTACAAGGCAGACATGGTTTTATACTGCAATATTTATTTTCCTTGATTATATTTAAAGAGGTCTGTTAAAGGTAAGACAACAGGTCCAAAATGGAGTTGCTAATGCTAAGCACCCATCACCAGTCTGAGATTTAAGTTAATTACAGGTTGGGCTCCCCTAGAAATGGAATCTTAAACCAGTCAATCAGGAACTACCTTACCAACACTAGTTAGATAATCTGCTGATAAACCTCTGCCATCCCCTGTAAAGAAAATAACCTGGCGGGCGCCTGGGTGGCTCAGTGGGTTAAAGCCTCTGCTTTCGGCTCAGGTCATGATCTCAGCGTCCTGGGATCGAGGCCCGCATCGGGCTCTCTGCTCAGCAGGGAGCCTGCTTCCTTCTCTCCCTACTTGTAATCTCTCTCTCTGTGTCAAATAAATAAATAAAAATCTTTAAAAAAAAAAAAAGAAAAGAAAAGAAAAGAAAATAACCTGGCAATAACCAATCCACTTTTCTGTTTAGAACAACTTCCTTACTCATGCTCCCTTTTTCCTATAAAAGTCTTTTATTTTATACAGCTCCTCAGAGCTTTTTTCTGTCTGCTAAATTGGATACTGCCCAATTCATGAATCACCAAATGAAGTCAATAAGATCTTTAACATTTACTCAGTTGAATTTTGTTTTTCAGCAGGCACAACAGTGTGTAACACATAGCAACCCCTTAGTAAGTAGTAGACATTAATAAATTGGTGATGTAACACAATTATATAAGAATAATCATAATAATTATTAAGACTAATCAAATGAAAAAAATTATACATTTATGTCAAATCCCTGCAATTTTAATTTCTTTCATCAGAAGGACTAATTTATCTGGCTTAAATTGTATTTTTAATACTTAACACAGTGCTGGATATAACACTTTGAATTATGCAGCTGAACATCTCAGCTCCAAGAGTGGTATATAAACTGAGAGTGATTACTTACTAGACACAATATAATAATAGCCCTTTCAAATTATCGACAGGATAAATATTTTCATCTTGACAAACTGATGCAATTACTAAAATGATTATCTATCTATCCATTATCTCTGTCAGTCTGCCTGTCTGTCTGTCTATCTGCCTCTGGAGGAGAGCAAAGAAAATGATAAGAGTGTTGTCATATTTAAAAAACAAAATACTAATATTACACTGTATGTACACTAACTGAAATTTAAATAAAAACTTAAAAACAACCAAAGTAAACATTAGAAAGACACAGTATTTCTCCTCTCTCCTGTCTTTTCTTTAGACCCTATTGACATCTTTATTTTTACTTTGCCTATGTTTTGCCTTGGATCTTATGCAAATCTCATTCATGATTTGGCATCGTAATGCAAGGGCAACTCTACATGTGAAGTCTTCTTTATCATTCCATGTACACTGTTCATGTTATTTTCTGAACAACTGCAATTCTGATTCATGATGAGATTTGGTGCTGAGCGAAATGCTGTCCTGTGCTACTCAGAACTGTCCCATAGACTTTAAATGTTTTGGTTGCTACCGGTATGTAAATGCCAAGAGAGTATTTTACCTCTTTTACATCTACCTCCATAATATCTTACTGTTTAGCCGTGCGGTTGATATCTAAACGGTACTAAGTGCACAAGTTTTTGATGTACTTGATAGATATTTTTTTAAAAATCTTCTGGCACAGCTTTTGAAAACACCAGTTTAGAGAATAGAAGACTTTTTCTCAGTAATATCTCCTGCAATATTATGAGAAAGCATTTTTAAAACACAAGACTGGCATGCAATACATTCTAATGCCTGCTTCTTGATTTTGAATTTATAGGTAGAGTTCTGTCATATCAGCCAGATAGTTCCATGATGATCTGAGGAAGTTATTCTGTGTTTCCGGTGATATAACACTCTAGATAAAATCTTGCATATTAGAGTCTCTTTTCCAATTTCAAACTGTGAAAGCAACATAAGGAAACAAACCAACAAATAAACATACATATAAAAAATGATTAACAAATTATAGTGAAACTTTTTATAATTGAATGAGTTAAATAATTTCCACATTATGCTATTTTCTTAAGTTAGGGAAACATTCTTCAGTGTTCCAGTTAATTAAGTAGTTCATAGAGACAAAGATAATTGGTTTATTTTAGTCTGTAGCTTAAACCTAAGGAAATCCTTAGTCAATAATCTATTAGGTACTGCATGCTATCTAGAATTTGGTAAACAATTATTCACATTAATGGAAAGAAAAGCAGATCTGTAAAATCAGTTTAATTTGGCTTCAAACACATTTTGATTCATGTACGTCAGCATTTCTCAAACTTGGCACTATTGACATTTTGGACTGGAAAATTTTTTCTTGTAGGGTCTGTTTTACACTGTAGGATGTTATCATCCTCTCTGGCCTATACCCAGTAGAGGGCACCGGTATGCCCCTCAGTGGTCTCCAAAAAATGTCTCCAAACATTGCCCAGTAGTCCCTGGAAGGGTGGGGAGCAAACCATCCCTGGTTAAGAGCCACTGATACATATACAGTTGTTTTGTTTTATGAATGAAAGAGTCATGACATTTTATTTTAAATGACAAATCAATCTAAAGATCTGACACAACCTAACTGATGTTCATATATTACCAGTGTAACTCAAATAAAACTGGACTGCTTCTGTGCTAGGCATAGCTGGTGGCCTCTAAATAATAGATAAGATCAATCCATTGATTAATAGACAGATACTATTTCCCACAAACCTTGCCACAAAAGGTTGTTTTAAGCAAACTTAAAGTTTACTTAAAGGCTTTTAGAATTAAAAATAATGGTAGATGGTAGATTCCAAGATGTGCCTCTTACTTGGCAGAGTTCTATTTAGGATTTTTGAGGAACCATGTTGCTCTCATAACATATGGAAAGTTATTTTCTCCCAGCTTCAAGGTCCTAAGACAACTGCATAATGTAAGTATAATTTCAAGTAGTTATGGGTCCTAACTATGGAGAGGACTAAAATGGCTAGCCAATGCAAGCTCAATTAAAGTAGATTTATTTAAAATATGTTCTTAAGAGAAGATCTTGTTCTACATCAGGTCTTTTACTTCCATAAATTCCTGTTATAATTCCATCTGAAAGTGTTCAATATGCAGTTTTGCACACCTAAGAAAGTATAACCTGCCACTCTTTAAAAAATAAAGGCCCAGTTGTTAATTTAATATGCCTTCAAACTTTGATATCTTTCTACTTGAACACCTGAAGTTTTGTGCTCTTGTTGTAATTCTTTATGTGAGAAGCAAGGAGATTTTAGAATTAACTCTTGAAGTATTGATTATTATTGAACTCTTTTTAATCTCATTGAAAAAACTCTGCTAAAAATAGAAGGACTCTTCAGACCTTTGATTAACTTTACATCTGCCTTTGGTTCTATGGATATATGTCTTTTAAGCTCTGTGAGTTTAAGATAAGCCTCCAGTTATTAATATGCTTGCAAAATCTACATCTATCATATCATTGCCAGAATCAAGCAAGACAGCAATTTAAATGTATAAGAGAAAAATGAGTCTTGGACTTTCTTTTTTCTTTCCAGCTAGATATTTTTATATTCTTTTTCAAGGAATTGGATCATTGCCCACTTGCAAGAGTGAAGAGGAAAATAATTACCCTTCTTTATAATAAGGTCATGGTTTTATTATCATGAATCATGACAGACCTTAGAAGAATTATGAACTTGATAGTTATCTATCAAGAAGAAGAGATTAACACTAATTATGATGACATAGGTACTTATTATTTCAACAGTGCTAAATAATCCTCCAATATTTAAGTAGTTAATATTAACTAATTCCATTCAGCAGAACACTGTGCTCTGTTTGTGTCAGTAATATTTTGAATTCTGTCAATGACACACTTATATCCAGAGGCCTCTGTTTTAATAGTGACATGACCTATGAGAATATTATAGAGGGTTTTTTTATTTTGATGACTGCTTTGGAAAATTGGTGTCACTTTCTCTGACACATTTCAATAATAGGATAAGTCTAATCATTTGTTTATTTCATTTCTAAAACAATAATCTTGCTTTTGATCAGCAGTATAGAATACTATTAGTATTAGCAATAACAATAATTTATATTTACTGAGTAATTACTACATGCCAGACATCTTTCAATATATTATTTATTTTCGAGGCAGTCTTTTGAGATACGTATTATCTTTTGAGAAAGAGATTATCACTCCCACAGATGCGCAAACTTAGACAAGAGAGTTTAATTTAGTAACTTGCCCAAGATCATACAGTTGTTAAGTGGCAGAGCTGTGATGCAAACCCAGAGAAGTGACTATAAGCCACTGTACTTAACAGTGCTGCATTATGTTGCCTGAGCTCCAAGATCCCACCAACAAATAGAAAACTAAATCATCTAATATCCATCTCCTATCAAAAACCATGCTTACAAAAATAATAGGGGAATGAACAGAAGTGTTACCTATCTACTCCCTTCTGCCTAGTTTAAGGTGTATCTTTGAATCAAATCAGAACACTGGATGCCTCTTTGATTATGGTGATGATGATGATAATGATGAAGAAGAAAGGATATCTCAAGAACACAGGGTTGGATTCATCATAATCCTTGTTCTTCATGCACTCTCATTATTCATCTAGGCATGGCTCACATTTTTTAGTTAGTAAGTTAATTACTTTTTGAAATGTGGTAAGCACCCAAACCAATTACTGAGTAGGATTTTGATTAAAAACCTACATATAACTTAAAAAAAAAAGTAACGAAAACAGTAATAAGAACTTCTGTGCTTGCTTCAGCAGCACGTATTCTAAAATTAGAATGATACGGAGATTAACATGGCCCCTATGCAAGGATGACATGCAAATTTGTGAAGCGTTCCATATTTTTTCCCCACTATTCTTTAGTCTTTCAATTTTAACTTTTTTTCTCTTTCCTTTTCAACCAATTTCTAATTTTATCAACTCTTTTTTAAAAATCTTTTTTAATTTTCATTTTTACAGTTACATTCTATCCTTTCATTGGATTTAATTTTATTTTTGCATATGTATATAAGTTTTTCTTTCTTTACAGTTTGGGATGCAGTTTCTTCTAAAAGACCAAAATACACCCAGAATGTAGTGTATGGTTCTGATCATATTCTTTTTTGTTTGTTATTTTTCTTCTTTTTCTTTTATGCTTGTTTTGTTTTGTTAAAGTCTTTTTAAATTTTCATCTTTACAGTTATATTCTATCCTATCAATGTATTTCATTTTATTTTTGTATACATATAAGTTTTTCTTTCTCTACAATTTTGAGATGTAGTTTCTTCTAACAAACCAACCAAAATAAAGGATATAGTATATTGCTCTGTTCTGTTCACATGTCTATTTATATTCCTTTTTTTTCTCTCTCTTTTTTTGCTGTCTTTTAAATTTCATTTTTACAGTTACATTCTGTCTTTCATTGTATTTAATTTTATTCTTGTACATATATTTCTTTAAATTTTGGGATCTAGTTTTCTAACAAGAGGACCAACATACACACAGGATCCAGTGTATTGCTCTATTCTGTTCACCTGTCTGATTATATTCTCTCTCTCTTTTATTTTATTTTATTTTTTTTGGTTTGGGTCTCTTCTGATTTGTTTAGTATATATTTCTTTGGGGTCGTTGTTGCCATTTTAGTATTCTGTTTTTCTCTGGATAGAATGACAAGATGGAAAAAAATCACCTCAGAAAAGAGTGGGGGGCAGTACTGACTGCCAGGGACCTAATCAGTATGGACAAAAGTAAGATGTCTGAACTTGAGTTCAGAATAACGATTATAATGATACTAGCTGGGCTTGAAAAAAGCATAGAAGACACTAGAAAATCCCTTTCTAGAGAAATAAAAGAAATAAAATCTAATTAAATCAAAATCAAAAAGGCTCTTAATGAGATGCAATAAAAAATGGAGACTGATAGGATAAACGAGGCAGAAGAGAGAATCAGTGATATAGAAGATAAAATGATGGAGAATAAAGTAAGCTGAGAAAAAGAGAGGTAAAACAACTATGGATCACAAGGGGAGTATTAGAGAGATAAGTAATACCATAAAGTGAAACAATGTAGAATAATTGGGATCCCAGAAGAAGAGGAGAGAGAGAAGGGCAGAAGGTACATTGGAACAAATTATAGTAGAGAACTTACCTAAACTGGGGAAGAAAACAGGCATCCAAGTCTAAGAGCCACACAGAACCTCTCTCAAAATCAATAAAAATGGTTCAACACCCCAACATATAATAGTGAAACTTGCAAATCTCAGAGACAGAGAGAAAATCTTGAAAGCAGTTCAAGACAAGAGGTCCGTAACCTACATGGGTAGAAACATTATACTGGCAGCAGACCTATCCATGGAGACCTGGCAGGTCAGAAAGGGCTGGCATGATAATTCAAGGTGCTAAATGGGAAAAATATGCAGCTAAGAATATTTTATCCAATTAGGATGTCATTCATAATAGAAGAAGAGATAAAAATCTTCCAGGACAAACAGAAACTAAAACAATTTGTAATCACCAAACCAGGCCTACAAGAAATATTAAAAGGAATCCTTTAAGCAAAAAGAGAGCCCAAAAGTAACATAGACCAGAAAGGAACAGAGACAATATACAGAAATAGTGACTTTACAGGTAATACAAACACATTAAATTCACATCTTTCAGTAGTTACTCTGAATGTAAATGGGCTAAATGCCCCTATCAAAGGACACAGGGTATCAGATTGGATAAAAAAGCAAGACCTATCGACTAATTTTAGACCCAAAGTCACCTCCAGATTTAAAGTGAGAGGGTGGAAAACCATTTATCATGCTGGTGGATATCAAAAGAAAGCTGGAATGGCAATCCTTATATCAGACAAATTAGATTTTAAACCAAAGACTGTAATAAGATATGAGGAAGGACACTATCATAATTAAAGGGTCTACCCAACAAGAAGATCTAACAATTGTAAATAGTTATGCCCCTAATATGGGAGTAGCCACTTATATAAGCCAATTAATAACAAAAATAAAGAATCACATCAATAATAATACGACAATAATAGGAGACTTTAATGCCCCAATCACTGCATGGAAATATCATCTAAGCAGAAGATCAATAAGGAAACAAGGGCTTTGAATGACACCCTGGACCAGATGAACTTCACAGATATATATATTCAGAACATTCCATTCTAAAGCAAAAGAATACACATTCTTCTTGAATATACATGGAACATTCTCCAGAATAGATCACATACTGGGTCACTAAAAGAAGTCTCAACCAGTACCTAAAGATTGGGATCGTTCCCTGAATATTTTCAGACCAAAATACTTTGAAACTGGAACTCAATCATGGGAAGAAATTTGGAAAGATTTCAAATACATGGAGGTTAAAGAGCATCCTACTAAAGAATAAATGGGTCAACCAGGAAATTAGAGTTTTAAAAACTCATAGAGGGGCGCCTGGGTGGCTCAGTGGGTTAAGCCTCTGCCTTCAGCTCAGGTCATGATCTCAGGGTCCTGGGATCGAGCCCTGCATCGGGATCCCTGCTCGGCAGGGAGCCTGCTTCCTCTTCTCTCTCTGCCTGCCTCTCTGCCTACTTGTGAACTCTCTCTGTGTCAAATAAATAAATAAAAATCTAAAAAAAAAATTCATAGAAACAANCCTCTCTGCCTACTTGTGAACTCTCTCTGTGTCAAATAAATAAATAAAAATCTAAAAAAAAATTCATAGAAACAAAAAAAATGAAAACACAACTGTTCAAAATCTTTGGGATGCAGCAAAGACAGTCTAAGAGGGGAGCATATAGCAATACACGCCTTTCTCAAGAAAAAAGAAAGGTCTCAAATACACAGACCAACCTGACACCTAAAGGAGCTGGAGAAAGAACAGTAAATACAGCCTAAACCTAGTAGAAGAGAATTAATAAAAACGAGAGCAGAAATCAATGAAATAGAAACCAAAAGGAGAGTAGAACAGATCACTGAAACTAGGAGCTGGTTCTTTGAGAGAATTAATAAGATTGATAAACCCCTGGCCAGACTTATCAAAAGAAAAAAGAAATGACCCAAATAAATAAAACCATGAAAGAGGTGAGATAGCAACCAACACTGAAGAAATACAAACAATTGTAAAAACATATTATGAGCAACTATATACCAACAAATTAGGCAACCTACCAGAAATGGATATATTCCTAGAAATGTATAAACTACCAAAACTGAAACGGGAAGAAATAGAAAACCTGAACAGACTCATAACCAGCAAGGAAGTTGAAGCAGTAATCACAAATCTCCCAAAACACAAGAGTCCACGGCCAGATGGCTTCTTAGGGGAATTCTACCAAACATTTAAAGAAAAAATAACACCTATTCTTCTGAAGCTGTATCAAAAAATAGAAATGGAAGGAAAACTTCCAAAGTCTTTCTATGAGGCCAGCATTATCTTGATCCCAAAACCAGAAAAAGACCCCACCAAAAAGGGTAATTACAGACCAAAATCCTTGATGAACATATGTGCAAAAATTCTCACCCAAGATACTAGTCAATAGGATCAAACAGTACATTAAAAGGATTATTCACCACAACCAGGTGGGATTTATTTCTGGGCTGCAAGGGTAGTTCAACATCCACATATCAATCAATGTGATACACTACATAAATAAAAGAAAGGTCAAGAGCCATATGATCCTCTCAATAGATGCAGAAAAAACATTTGACAATGTACAGCATCCTTTCTTGATTAAAACTCTTCACAGTGTAAGGATAGAGGGATCATACCTCAATGTCATAAAAGCTATCTATGAAAAGCCCACAGCAAATATCATTCTCATTGGGGAAAAATTGAGATCTTTTCCCCTAAGGTCAGTAAAATGGCAAGAAGTCCACTGTCACCACTGCTGTTCAGCATAGTACCTGAAGTTCTAGCCTCACCAGTCAGACAACAAGAAGAAATTAAAGGCATTTGAATTGGCGAAGAAGTCAAACTCTCATTCTTTTTGAATGACATGATACTCTTTGTGGAAAACCTAAAAGACTCCCCCTCAAAGTTGCTAGAACTCATATAGGAATTCAGCAGAGTCACAGGATATAAAATCAATGCACAGAAATCAGTTGCATTTCTATATACTACCAATGAGACAGAAGAGAGAGAAATTAAGGAGTCAATCCCATTAACAAATGCACCAGAAACCTTAAGGTACTTAGAGGCAAGGGGTCTATACTCAGAAAACTATGGAATACTCATGAAAGACACTGAGAAAGACACAAAGAAATGGAAAAATGTTCCATGCTCCTGGGTCAGAAGAACAAATATTGTTAAAATGTGTATGCTACCTAGAGCAATCTATACATTCAATGCAATCCCTATCAAAATACCATCAACTTTTTTCACAGACCTAGAACAAATAATCCTAAAATTTTTATGGAACCAGAAAAGACCCTGAATAGCCAGAAGAATACTGAAAAAGAAAACCAAAGCGGTGGCATCACAATTACAGACTTCAAGCTCTATTACAAAACTGTAATTATCAAGACAGGATGGTACTAGAATAAAAATAGACACTTAGATCAATGGAACAGAATAGAGAACCCAGAAATGGACCCTCAACTCTATGGTCAACTAATCTTCAACAAAGCAGGAAAGAATATCCAAAGGAAAAAAGACAGGCTCTTCAACAAATGGTGTTGGGTAAATTGGGAAAGCCACATGCAGAAGAATGAAAGTGAACCATTCCTTACACCATACACAAATATAGACTCAAAATGAATGGAAGACCTAAATGTGAGGTAGGAATCCATCAAAATCCTGTAGAGGAGAATACAGGCAGCAACCTCTGTGACCGTAGCTACAGTATTTCTTGCTAGACACATCTCCAAAGACAAAGGAATAAAGACAAAAATGAGCAACTGGTACTTTATGAGGATGAAGAGCTTTTGCACAGCAAAGGAAACAGTGGACAAAACCAAAAGACAACATCAAATGAGAAAAGATATTTGCAAATGTCTTATCAGGGCTTAAAGGGCTAGTATTTAACATTATATAAAGGGCTTATCAAACCCAACACCCAAAGAAAAGTAATATAATCAAGAAATGGGCAGAAGATATGAGCAGACATTTCTCCAAAGAAGACATACTAATGGCCAACAGACACATGAAAAAATGATCAATATCACTTGATGTAAATGAAATACAAGTCAAAACTGCAATGAGATACCACCTCACACCAGTCAGAATGGCTAAAATTAACAAGTCAGAAAAGGACAGATGTTGGTGACGATGTGGAGAAAGGGGAACCCTCCTACACTGTTGGTGGGAATGCAATCTGGTCCAGCCACTCTGGAGAACAGTATAGAGGGTCCTCAAAAAGTTGAAAATAGAGTTACCCTATGACCCAGCAATTGTAGTACTGGATATTTACCCCAAAGATAAAAATGTAGTGATCCAGAGGAGCACCTGCACCCCGATATTTATAGCACCAATGTCCACAATAGCCAAACTATGGAAAGAGCCCAGATATCCATCGACAGATGAATGAATAAAGAAGATGTGGTGTATATATACAGTGGAATACTACTCAGCCATCAAAACCCCCCCAAATCTTGCCACTTGCAACAACATGGATGGAATTAGAGGGTATCATGCTAAGCGAAATAAGTCAATCAGAGAAAGACAATTACCATATGATCTCACTCATATGTGGAATTTAGGAAACAAAACAGGATTATAGGGGAAGAGAGGAGAAAGTAAAACAAGATGAAACCAGAGAGGGATACAAACTATAAGAGACTCTTAATCATAGGAAACAAACTAGGGGTTACTGGGGTGGATGGGGTAACTGGGTGGTGGATATTAAGGAGTAAAAAAAAAGTGTATTTTACTCTATGTAAATTGTATCCTAATAAATCTGACTAAAAAAAATAGAGAAAAAAAAGAACTTCTATTAATGGTTTCTCCACATTCATTTTTTAAAGATATTTAAAAATTGAGGTATAATTTATTTAGAGTAAAATACATATACCTTAAATATAAATTTTGATAAGTTGAGCTTGATAAGTATAGAAATATGCATATAATAATGAAATCCACATCCTCAAGGCACAGGATATTTTTAAAACAAAAAGTTCCCTTGTGTTCTTTCCCAGCAAATGCCACCCCCACCAAAGTCATTATTGAACTGAATTCTATCACAATCACTTAGCTTTGATTATACCTAAAATTTCATAAAATATATGCTCTGTGCATGGCTTCTTTCTCTCAGCTTTTAAGGTTTGCTCATATTGTTTTGCGTATCAGTAGTTCATTCTTTCATACTGCAGAGTTATATTCCATTATATGACAATACCATAGTTTATTCATTTTCTTATAAATACATTTTTGAGTTATTTCCAATTTTTAGCTATTATTTACAAACTACAATAAATATTCTTGTGTAAGTCTTCTGTGAACAAAAATTTTGTCTTAAATAATTACCTAGGTGTGTAATTGCTAACTCATAGGATAGATAATTTATTTTTTGTTGAGATATAATTGGCATATAACATTGTGTTAGTTCTAGGTGTACAACATACTGATTTGATATATGTATTTATTATGATATTTTATTATGCTATGATTATTACCACAATAATTTAAAATCTATCACCACACATCATTATAATTTTTTGTCTTGTGATGAGAACCTTTAAGATTTACTATCTTAGCAACTTTCAAATACAATACAGTATTGTTACCAGTAGACAACATGGTGTATATTGCACCCCCAAGAATTAATTATCTTATAACTGGAAGTTCATATCCTTTGACTGCCTTCATCCATTTTGCCCATCTGCCACTCTCAACCCTCGCAACCACCAATCCGTTCTCTGCATCTATGAGTTCGTTATTCTTTTTTTTTTTTTAATTCTGTATGTAAGTGAGACCATACAAGTGAGTATTTGTTTTTGTCTGACTTACTTCACTTAGCCTAATACCCTCAAGGTCCATCCCTGTTGTTGTAAATGGCAGGATGTTTTTCTTTTTCTCATGGCTGATTAATATTCCATTTTGTGTATTTGTGTCTGTGGGGAGAGCGTGAGTGGGTCGGTGTGGATAGGACATTTTCTTTATTCATTTGTCAGTGGACACAGGTTGTTTCCATGCTTTGGCTATTGCAAATAATATTTCAGTGAATGTGGGAGGGCAGAAATCTTTTGGAGATAGTGATTTTGTTTCCTTCAAATGAATACTCAGAAGTAGAATTGTTATGGTAATTTTATTTTAAATTTTTAAGGGACCTTCTTGCTGTTTTCCACAGTGGCTGCACCAATTTACATTCTCACCAACAATGCATGAGGGTTCCTTTTTCTCCACATCCTTGCCAACACTTGCTATTTCTTGTCTTTTTGATACTAGACATTCTAACAAGTGTGAGGTGATATCTCATTGTGATTTTGATTCACATTTCCCTGATGATTAGTGATGTTGAGTACCTCTTTATATACTTGTTGACCATCTGTATGTCTTCTTTGAAAAATGACTATTCATATTCTCTGTCCATTTTTTAATTGGACTTTTTTTCTATTGAGTTACATGAGTTATGCATTTAAAATTTACCATCTTGGATATCAGAGGAGAGTGGGAAGGATGGGTTTTGGTGGTGGGGTGACGGGGGTTAAGGTGATGGGGATTAAGGACAGTAATTGTGATGAGCACCAGGTGTTGTATGTAAGTGTTGAATCACTAAATTGTATGCCCGAAACTGATATTATACTGTATGTTAACTAACTGGAATTTAAATTAAAACTTAAAAAAATAAAATTTACCCCTTAACGACATTTAAGTATACAGTCCAGTAATCTTAAGTATATACACATTGTTGTAAAACAGATCTCCAGCATTTTTTCATCTTGAAAAAAATCTTTAAACGCCTCTTTTCTTCCCCTTCCCACCATTCTACTCTTTTGTTTCCATGAATATGATTACTTCAGAAACCTCATGAAAGTAGGATCATACAGCATTGTCTTTTTGTAATTGGCATATTTTGCTAAGTATAATGACATCAAGGTTCGTCCACGTTGAGGAATATGACAGGGTTGGTTGTTTGGTTTTTTTTCCTCTATAAGGGTAAGTAGTATTCTGTACTCTGTGTGTGTGTGTGTGTGTGTGTGTGTGTGTGTAGTGAAGATATGTATATCTCACTATCTGTGGATAGATATTGATGCTGCTTCCACCTCTTCGCTTATTGTGAATAGTGCTACTATGAACATGGGTATGTGAACATCTCTTCAGGATCTTGATTTCAGTTTTTTAGGATACATACTTAGTAGTGGAATTGCTGAATTATACAGTAGTTTATTTCTAATTTTTGAGAAACTGTCATACCATTTTCCACAGTGATTATATCATTTTACGATCCCATCAGCAGTGCACGAGGGTTCTAATTTATCCACATCCTCACCGAAATACATGGCATTTTCTGGTTTTGGGTTGGTTTTTTACATTGGTCATCCTAATGGGTGTAAGGTGAGAGGTTTGTCAATTTTATTGATCTTTTCAAAGAACCAGTTCTTTACTTATTTTTCAGTTTTATTGATTTCCTCTCTTACCTCTATTATTTTCTTTATTCCGCTTGTTTTAGGATTATTTTGCTCTTTTCTAGGTTCCTGATGTAAGAACATAGGTTTTCTTGATTTAAAACTTTTCATCTCCCCTAGTGTATGCATTTAGTGCTGTAAATTTGCCTTTTAGCACTACTTTACCTGTGTCTAAGAAATTTTGATGTGTCATATTTTCATCTTTATTCAGTTCAATTCTTCCCCCTGCCCTTTCAGACTTTCTGTTTGACTCATGCATTCTTTAGAAGTGTGTTGTTTAGTTTCCAGCTGTTTGGAGATCTTTCTGTTACCTTTTATTATTGATTTCTACTTTGATTCTATTGTATCAGAGAATATACTGTGTATGAATGCACTGCTTTTAAACTTATCGAGGTTTGTTTTATGGAATATGGTCTGTCTTGGTATAGATTTGACACTTGAAAAGAATGTGTAGTCTTTGTTCTTTGGTGGTGTGTTCTATAACTGATATAAATTATGTGATTTCTCTTCTTTAATGTGTTAATGTGTGAATTACAAGGATTGATTTCCATATATTAAACCAACTTTTTATTGCTGGGATAAAACCCACTTGGTTATGATAATTTAATGTCTTTATATCTTGCTGGATTCAATTTGATATTATTTGTTTGGACTTTATGTCTATGCTCACAATGGGTATCTGCCTGTAATTTCCTTCGTATATAATGCCCTTAGCTAGACATGGCATTAGAGTTATATTGGCCTCATGAAATAACTTGAGAAGTATTTCTACCCTATAATTACATGAAAGAGTATGTAGAACATTAATCATGTTATTTTATTAAATATTTGATAAAATTCCTTATGAGGTACTTTGGAGGATCTAAAAATTTTGAGGATCTAAATTTTTCATTGTAGGAATTGCCTTAATTACAAATTCAAAGTAATAAATAGATATGAAGGGGACCTTGCGTGGTTCAGTTAAGTGTCTGCCTTTGGCTCCGGTCATGATCTCAGGGTCCTGGGATGTAGCCCCAGGGTCCTGGGATCTTCTCCCTCTCCTTCTGCCTCTTCCCTTTGCTCCTGCTCTCTTTCTTCCTCTCAAATAAAGAAGTAAAATCTTAAAAACAAAACAGGTAGGGAGTTTTTAGATTTTCTGTTTATTGTGGTCAGAGCATGTATTCTACCCGATTCTTTCCCATTTATCTTATCAAAACACAATTTACATTCAGTAGAATTTGTAATTTTAAGCATACAATTCTAGGGGTTTTTGACGAACGTATTATAGTCACCAAAATGAAAATATAGAGCAGGAATCATCCTCTACAACCTCTCAGCCAAATCTGGCCCATGGTCCACTTATGTTTGGCCTTTCAGGTAAGAATCTTTTTTATATTAGTAAAGTGTTGTAAAAATAAAAACAAAACAAAAAAGGGATCTATGACAGAGACCACACATGGTTCTAAAATATTTACTATTTGACCCTTTTTAGAAAAAAGTTTGCCAAGCCTTGATATAAAGCAATTCCACAGCCCCTCAAAATTCCGAGCTCCTTTGTCATCCGCTTTCCCCCTTAAGTGCAGCCCTAAACAACCCCTGAACTACTTTCTACCTCTGTTAGATTGATGCTTGAAGGAATACCATATAAATGCAATGTTAAATTATGTAACTTGCAGAGTCTGACTTATTTTACTTAGTACAAAGTATTCGAGAGTTATATGTGTTACTGCATGTATCCATAATTCCTACTCCTAAAGAATGGACTTCTGGTTTCTCAACTCCCACCTGGAGCATTTAGTCAGATCTCTTTGGTCAGAAACCCAACATCCTCCAGCACTGGGCAACTGCCAGAATCTTTGTTTTGCAGCGCAGCATTTGGCCAAAGACTCGAAAGTTATGTATAAATTGCTGGAGTTTCTTCTCTTCATGGGGCTCTCCTTTCTGTTACTGCACCTTGCAAATTCCAGCTGACTCAGGATGCCCAAATGGTGTTCCAGGAGAACACTGGGCCTCACTTTCCTGTGCTGCAGTTAACAAAGTTGAGGAAACTGATAAAACTCTCAAACTGATAAACCTTTGCATTCGCCCAACACCAAAAAGTAGTCCCTTTATATGTTTTGCCTATTTCTTACTTTTTTATGGGGTTAGGGGAGAGCAGATCCAATACTCATTATTCCTTCATGGCTGGAACTAGAAATCACTTTGTTTTGAATCACTTAAAAAACTAATAAATTATCTGCTTAGTAAGCCTTTAAACAAGACTGAGATCAACCCAGACAATGTCACTTTGGCATTCTATTTTAGGTAAACTACACTTACATAAGTATCTCTATAAATATAAATTCACAAAGGTAATGCACATTTATTAAATTGTAATAAAATATAACATGTTTATTGAGTTGTTTATAGAAGGCAACTTTAATTTTATAAAACTTTGTGTAAAATTCACCTGGATATGCTGCCTTTGAATTGTGTTTATTATCTGTAGCTACCATGCTATTGTATATAATTAATATAATTAAAAATATTGAGGCACAACACAGTGCAATAGTTTCTCCTTATCAGTGGGTTATATGTTTTAGGACCCCCAGTGGATGTCTGAAAACATGGATAGTACAGAACCCTGTATCTCCTAGGTCTTTTCCTATATGAACATACCCATGATAGTTTAATTTATAAATTAAACAGAATAAGAGGTTAATGACAATAACTAATAATCAAATAGAATTTTTATAACAATATAATGTAATAAAAGTTATGTGAATGTGACCTCTTTCAAAATATCTTATTGTACTGCACTCATCCTTCTTCTTGTGATGATGTGAGATGATAAAGAGCCTACCTGATGAGTTGCACTTAGGTGAAGTTGGCTTTGTCACATAGTGTTAGGCTACTCTTGATCTTCTGACAATACATCAGAAGGATTGTCTGCTTCTAGACTGCAGTTGACCACAGGTAACTGAAACCACAGAAAGCAAAACCACACATAAGGGGGTTATAACCACACTGTATGTATTGCATATAATCCATTGAAAGTCACATCTTTAGAGTATTACATTCCTCTGTTAAGAGAAAAAGATAAATAATGAAGGGCCAGCTCCCATTTTGAATTTTTAGCCTTACCATTGCGTTGATGCTCAAGATTTGAATTAGAAAATGTTGCATTATGTATCATAGTTTATAAGTCAAGATTTATTTGTTCTGTGCTCTTCCTGCAAAACCCTGGGGTCTTGTGAGGAATGAGCAAAGTAATGCCTTCTGGGCTTAGACAGTATCTCCCAGGAAAGCGGGGAGGTGGAATGGAGTGAGGCTGTGATTTGGAGTCCGCCTAATAGGGACTTAAGTCTTTTATTGAGTATATCACTTTAAACAAATTTTCTTATTTCCCTGTGCCTTACCTTCCGTTTTAAGCATAGTGGAGGTAGAATTTCCAACCTCAATGGATTGTTTTGAGATTTAGATGATGTAATATGTACAAAGAACCCCCTCTCAATCCTGGGGCATGATAGAAACCCATTGATTAGGTGCATCTATTCTCACCCTATTCCACCAACAACACTTAGTAAAAACGTTTTCATATATATATTTAAATTTTATATGTGTATATAATATATACAACGTATAATACAGACATATTTGTAGAAGAGAGAGTTGGCAGTTTTAAATCACATCTCTGGGTGCCTGGGTGGCTCAGTGGGTTAAAGCCTCTGCTTTCAGCTCAGGTCATGATCTCAGCGTCCTGGGATCGAGGCCCACATTGGGCTCTCTGCTCGGCAGGGAGCCTGCTTCCTCCTCTCCCTGTCTCTCTGCCTGCCTCTCTGCCTACTTGTAATCTCTCTCTCTGTGTGTCAAATAAATAAATAAAATCTTTAAAAAATAAATAAAAATAAATATATCACACCTCTATCCTGTGAAATTGGAAATTTACCACCTTTGTGCCTCAATTTTCTAATCTGCACAAGAAGTGTTATGTTCAGCTGCTCAGGAATTTTTTGAGAATGCATTAGCCTTCTTAGAAAAGTAGAGCTTTTGGAAACTCAGGGAAAGGAAAAATGAAATTCTAGGAAATAATTTATTTGTCAAGGTCTTACAGAGGAAAGGCCAGGTTTTGGAACTACCTTTAACTGCCATTTTCATTTCCCTGAGTCTTAGGTTTGGGTTTCTCTAACAACCATAAGCCGAGTATATTTTTGTTCTAAAAACAAAATAAGTGAAAATCTTGAGTTGCACAGAACTGATGCCCACAGCCAGCATTACCTTTCTGGAAGCTACAGTTGCTTTGATTCACTGTTATAGCCCAAAACGTAGTGCCTTTCAGGAGGATGCTCCTCAGAAGCAGGGAGTCCGAGTCCAGATGGACATCAGTGTGAATATTGTCATCGGCATTGGCAAGATCTGACGTAATGTTTGGAGGTGACATATAGTCACTGTGCCTTTCAGCAGGAGTGCCCTGTAGAGCAGTAACACCCAAATACTTGAAATCTGATGATGACAAGCCTGACTATGTTCTCCTCTCCATTTCAAAGTCCCGAAGTCCCCTTTTAGTCAGAAAGAAAGAGATACTTTTAAATAAGTGGGAGAAATAGTGAAGTTAAATCCTTGCTTAAAGTATTTTGATCATCAGAATGCATGATAGAAATGAATGTGTTCACTCCAGCAAACGTACAGCATTACACAAAAGGCCTAAGGAAAAAAGAAATGAATATGCTTGAGAGAAAAAGAGAGAGAAGAAAAAAGCTGCAAAGCCATATAGAGTGTGTGTGGGATACGGGGGGTGGAGGATGAGCAAAAGGCAAGAATATCACACTTGCATTTGTTTTTAGTAACTTTTAAAAAAAGTAACCTGTGCACCCAACATGGGGCTCAAACTCAGGACCCCAAGATTAAGAGTCAGATGCTCTACCAACTGAGCCAGCCAGGGACCCACACACTTGCATTTAAACAGAACCCAGAGGTTGAAATTCACACTTACTCTGAATTGCCATTTTGCTGTCTTCAGGGCCCATGTGGCAAGATCATGCTAAAGGATTAGCAAGGGACAGTGGAAAGAAGACTTGGAGTCCAAGAGACCTGAGATCAGTAACCCTAGCCAAATTACTTAAAGCCTTCTGATCCTCCATTCCGACTTCCTGAAAATGGGTGTATAGCAATAATGGTATTTTACGTGGATGAAGAGCCCATGAAGCATGATAATGGTTACACAGTGTTACTATAAATTTTTAAACAATGCAAAGTTTACTAACTCTTGTTTGTAAGCATGCAGTATTATCCCTGCTTTGATTCAGCACACAGTAAGTTCTACAACAAGGCAAATTATATTAATTTCCAGTTCACAGATCATTTTTAAATAAAATATTTTAGGGTTTTTAAAGTATTATTATAATATTTCACAATAAAAGTCTGTTTTACATAATTTATTGCCGAAGTTCTACCACTAACCAGTTAGCATATTCTTCTACCACTGAACCTCTAAACTTCCAGAGCTGAATATATCTTATAGGATTACTTTATCTCATAAAAATATTGAAGACCTCAGACATGTACCCTTGAAACAAATAATACATTATATGTTGTTTTTTTTTGTTGGAAGACTATTTCATTTGTGATATTTTTCAGTTTTCTTTTTATTTTTTATTAACATATAATGTGTTATTTGCTTCAGGGGTACAGGTCTGTGAATCATCAGTCTTACACAATTTGCAGCACTCACCACAGCACATACCCTCCCCAATGTCCATAAGCCAGCTACCTTATCCCTCCCCCATAAAAATGAAAAATTAAAAAAATGAAAATGAAAAAAAAATACTGAAGACCTCTATAATAAGGTGTTTTTAATATTTTAATTTGAAGTTTAGTGGATAAAGTTTTAAAAGTATCAGCTTCATAAATTTTCTTATGGGCTTCAAGATACAAATTAATAACCAGTATTGATTAATGGAATGTTATTTCTTTCTCTCACACATATTCTTCCTCTCATTTCTCCCCACCCCCAAATACCTAATCCTAAGTCTTTTTTCCTGTTGTGACTGTGGCAAAATTAACATGGAGTTCAACAATTTATTAAGTAAAGTTTCAGAAAATGTCTTTTGATTGGATGTATCAAAGAAAAGAATGTGGGATCCCAAAGTCACCCAGCAAAAGGCAGCATTGTCTTGTCATCCCACAGCTGTGTAGAGGTGTATTTGATAAAGCTGTTTGGTTATACAAAATAGAACTGCACAGGACTATCCTTCTGGGGGTTAACTCCATAACCTCACCAGTTCCTCTAGGGTTCTCAAGCAAGAAAGACTCTGTCCATACTGCTTCTGCACCATGCAGCTAATCTTTGAGGACACAGAGTGACATTTTACCAATCTCAGTAACACCTGGTAAGTGCCTCCTGTTGATAGTAGTACTGTGTTTTAATGAACAAACAAATGGCTTATCTACCCTTCTTGGCAAGAAACCCCAGCTATTGAGGCGAAGCACCAGCTCTCCCTATGTTACTTGGGCTAATTGACTCTTTGGATGAAGTTAAATCACACTTATCCCCAGTGGGATGTATGTTTGCCAGTAATCAATAGCTCAACAAGATCCACATGGCAGGTAATTAAGTGGAAAGTAATTAATACCCATCAAAGGTTTTATTAACTGTTTGCCATTCCTTCACTCAAAAGTCCCACTGTACTGTAAATAAGGGAGGAAGAGGCAAGAGGAGGGGAGGCGGGGGCTAGTTTTGTTTTGAAGGAAGCCAAATGATTGCAGTTTTCTTCCTGGGTTCGTCCCATTTTGAGGCTAGGAACTGCTCTTCAAGTTATCATTTTATGGGTTCGTTCTCTTTGTTTCATTTTTGCACATACTCAAATAAATGCACTATTGTAGAGAAACTGTTTTATTCTGATATGAAGAAAAGGGAGAAAATAAGATAGACTCAGTATTAGGGAACTGTGTGTTGAAGAAATTGAGTGCTGATAGGCTAAATTTGGGGGAATTGTTTCTACCTAAAAGGAGGAGAAAACTGTTTTCTTGGTGAATGGAATGCTCTAGATGTCTTTGGTTGTTTTTTGTTACTATCTTAGGGTCTTCAGTTTAAATTAATCCTAAAAAATATTTTCACTTTTACTGAGATAAATTCTGCCTGTAAAAGCCTCACTTACATCAAGAATGATTTTATCTTGTAGACTATACTCTTTTTTTTTTTAAATCTGCCTTTTTGTGCCAATATCTTTTGGAGGATACGTTCAGAGGACAAGAGTCTTTTCTTTATGCTTTTTCCTCCTTGCTCATCTTTTGATCTGGGAGAGAAATTGAGTCAGTTTCCAAAGAAGTCCTGACTGTAGGTGGGACTCAAAGAAGGTAGGAAAATGACATCAGAATGATGCCTAAATTAAGAGAACACAGAACCAGGGTAAACCACTGGGAGCCGTACTTCTTTTACTTGGAAATTTCTCCTATTGACCTGGTAAGACTTAGGATTTTGAGGCCTGGATCATTTACTTTCAAAGTCCTTCAGTTAGAGATTTAAGAATCCAGCAGCATATGTTAACGATAGGGCCATGGGGAAGAGATTGTTCTCAAATTAGATCTTTGTTACCAACCTCTGTGATATCATACTAGCATCCCTTTCTTGTAATTACCGAGACTCCAAAACAATTTTCTTTGGAAGTAATAGAGGCACACATGTTTAGGATGATAAAGACTTACTGAACCTGTGAATACATGACCAAGTATCGTGTGCATATTTCACCCTATTAAAGTGACCCCATGCTTATAGAATTGTTATAATGCCAAACAACAAAAAAATTCTTTTAAATATGATACTCTTTTATTCATGAAAATTAGTATTTTAACTGTGAGTCTGAGGACACAATTGAGAAATGAGCATGTATCTCTCTATGAACTTGCTCTGGAAAGAGAGCTAAAACTACAGATGCTTTGAGTATCGTCTAACTTTTCTATGGATTACCTTTATGCTCAGAAAAATACATATTTAACTTATTGTTATTTATATTACTATTAGTCAAATATTCTTACAGATATTCATACATGAATTACATCTGTATAATACAAATGAGTGAGCCATGTGATCACATTATGTTTTTTTCTTTACAACAAATGTTCTCCCCACTGCTTTGCTTGACCTCTCCATTTGAGCCTCCAGAGTACTCATCTCTTCATATGTACAGGTATAATACAATCACATATGTAAGCATACACATATACATACATAATAAACTCACATAAATATACTAAAAATGTTGAATTTCTTCTAAGTCCTATGCCCCTGAAATGCCACAGGGGTTGGAAAATTCATCCCTGCCCCACCCTTTTGTCACCTCAAAGAACCACCCTGCCCACTGTGTCAGGAGATAAAACCCATTTGATTCTTCCTTAGAACTCAGAGTCTTCCTGTTCACCTTTCGTCATGACTCCCTTGTTCATTTGTCTTTGCAAAACCAATAACCCCTTCCGTTTTAGTCCTTTTTTTGTTTTCAGTGTCCCTTATTAATGAATGTTCTCTCCATTTCAATTGCCTGAATAGTAAAATTATCTCATTAATTGTCCACTGCATTTTGCCTTCCACCATACATCTCTCTCTCTCTCTCTCTCTCTCTCTCTCTCTCACACACACACACACACACACACACACGCATGTGCACAGGCATTGTTTTTTTGTGTTTTTTTTCCTTTTACAAGAAATAAAATCATATTATCCTATCCATCTCAAAGGACCTCATGCAAATTCTCCCAATAAAACTAGTGTTGCTTTAATTCCTTATTTTTAACAACTGTCTAATATTCTTTGGTTTGAATGCACTATAATGTATTCCCCTATTGAGGAGCATTCACTTTGCTTTCAATTTTTGCTACCATAAACCTCACTTCTATACTTAAAAGAGAATAACGTATAACTTAAAAAAAATACACATAACATTTCACATTTCCAAAATTTAAGAGTACCCCCTTACTAGCATCCCTGCCAACAATTTTGCCAGTCTGATTGGTGTCATATTAATGTGACTCTACTCTTCCACTGTCTTTGTCAACATAGCTTTGTTCTGGGGGATCCTTAAAAGGTGAGAATTGCAAACAGCCTTATTTTTGATTCCAAGAACTTCCTGAAAAATTCATCAACTCTTCAACAGAAAGTGTCAAATGACAGTTCACATCCAAGACTCTAAGCATCTTGCCTCAATTTACCTGGCTCTATCCAATAATCCTAAATGTTATTTCATGATTCTTCCCCATTCCTCATCAACTCCCTGCACTGACAGATCTACTTTATTTTTTTTTTTTTAAAGATTTTATTTATTTATTTGACACAGAGAGAGAGATTACAAGTAGGCAGAGAGGCAGACAGAGAGAGAGGAGAGAGGAGGAAGCAGGCTCCCCGCTGAGCAGAGAGCCCGATGTGGGCCTTGATCCCAGGACTCTGGGATCATGACCTGAGCCGAAGGCAGAGGCTTTAACCCACTGAGCCACCCAGGCGCCCTATTTTTTATTTTTTTAAAGACTTTATTTATTCATTTGACAGAGAAAGAGAGAGAGATCACAAGTAGGCAGAGAGGCAGGCAGAGGGAGAGGGGGAAGCAGGCTCCCTGCTGAGCAGAGAGCCCGATATGGGGCTCGATCCCAGGACCCTGAGATCATGACTTGAGCTGACGTCAAATGCTTAACTGACTGAGCCACCCAGGCACCCCAAGATTTTTTTAATTTATTCATTTGAGAGAGAGAGTGCACAAGCATGGGCGGGAGGGGCACGGGCAGAGGGAGAAGCAGACTCCCCACTGAGCAGGGAGCCGGAACTCAGGACCCTGAGATCATGACTTGAGCTAAATATAGCTGCTTAACCCACTGAGCCACCCAGGTACCCCAGGGACAGGGACAGAATGTGAGTTGCCTGTATCAGTCAAAGAATGTATGACCTAAGTGACTGAAGAGAAAGGTCTTAAAATTTTGGCTTTTGCCACTATGTTTCCAAAAAGCTTGTCAATACACAAGGTTAAGCATTGCATTCTAAGGAGAGAAATGACTTTCTTCTGGAATCTTAAATTATTCTGATATTATGAGAGAGCAGGAATGTTTTTAGTTTGACACATACCTCATAGCTTCTCACATGTAGTCTGTACTCTCACTAGGGGAAGACAAGTTTGGAGGAGTTTCTTACAGTTGGAATCCTCAAAAACACACTGCAAAAAAAAAAAAGGGTATTCTGCTGGCTTCTTTGTATGTATTTTCTCATTTACTTCTCATCAAAAAAGTACCTAAGAAGTAACTATGACAACAGTCTTTGCATAAATGAAAAAAATGGAAGCTACAAAAAAATCTTAACTAGCCACTGCTCACACAGGTAAGGAGTGACAAACTAGACTTGAGATCCAGACGTGTCTGCTCTTCTCGAGCTTGTCCTTGTCCCCTAAACTCTACACATTTGAGAGGAGAAACTAGGTATCTGTGTTAAAACCATAAAACACTGTTAAATGAGGACTTTAATAGTATGAAAATGCTGTTGATGGCTCAAAAAAAAAATCTCTGACTTAATTCCTGAGCCAGAATTTCTGTGAGAAATGGGAGAAAAAATACAGCAGTCTGAGGCCCAGCAGCACTATTTTACTGTCTGCATTTCCGTAGAGGAAGACTATGAGCAGGTCAGTTGTAAACCCAATCACAGAGAAAGGAAATCCCGCTGAGTGGAGAGGGTTTCAAGAACATGCAAGAAGGTGAACTCATACAAGAGCATTTTTAAATGTCTTTAAGAAAATGAAACACTTACTTGCTGATTTCTAAAAATATTGTAGGAAACACATTGGTAGAAGGTTAAGTCAGCAGCAAGAAGGCAACAAAAAATAGATTCTGGATGATTGCTTCCTGTAACCACCATGACAACATCATTTCAGCTACCATTTTCTATGTACTTACTGCTTTGCATCCAGGATTTGTTTATTTACTTATTTTTTGATAAATCTTCAAGGGGTTGCTATTCTCAACCCCATCTCTTCAGATAAAAAAAAACCCTGAAGTTTAAGAAAGACAGAGACATTTCCCAAAGTTCAGAGCTCTAGTAAGAGACAGAGTCAGGCCTTTAACCATTAGGCCAAAGTCTAAAGAGAGGCAAATCCTAATATATGGATTTCCACAATGAAATAACTTCAAGGATTTAAAGTAAATTCAATGCCAGATATTCCAATAGCAGTCTTCTGATAGGTAGAAAGGAAAAGATCCTGCTACCTGAGTCTAATTGGAAGCAATTACCAGTACAAAGAGAGTGTTCTGCTGAACGACTGATATTGCATACTACATAGTTTTAAAGAGGAACTGGCTCCTAATACACCCCAGCACGGGTGCCACTCTATAATTACACTGCTAGCAGCCTTGTAATGAGGACTTTCTTTTTCCCCTCCAATCAATATAAATGCCTATCAATGTAAAATAGCCACACAGTTTTCTATAATCAGAAAGTAAAAAGCAAGCCCAGGCTGACATAGTATCTCTAATGTATCTAAATCTAGTGCTTTTTTTTTCCAGTATGCATTACTGGTATTATTTAACATGCATTGAGGATGGCCAGCATGCAGGAATAATTAGAACAATGGACACCTCAAAGGGAACACATAGATGCCCTGCTGTACTGATAATGAAAGGTGCTATCAGAGGCAAATCACACCCAATTAAGACATAAAAAGGAGACATTATTAATGCTGAATTCTGACTGCGTCAGGAATCTCTGTTTGCCTTCCTTCATTGCTGATAGAATCGTTGCCTTGGCCTTACTGCAGGATTAGTGGTTGGCATTACATTGTCTTGTAGTCACTGTAACCTACCAGAAATTTTTGCATTTGTGTGTGTATTTGCGGGCTTTGTGATTTGTGTCTTTATCATACTATCACTTAGCATTAACTTTGTTCGTAATTCTTTCAAAAAATGCAAAGCCTCAGAGCAAAAGCAGGGGGAAAAAAGCACCAACTCTTTTCACAGCATTCAAAACTATTCAAGATGAGCTCGATTTAAATTTGTGTGAACTGTATGGACTTGTGAGCTGGGCGTTCATTTGGCTTCTTGTTTTTTAAACTCTGTATACTTTGCCGTGAGTATATGAAGACAGTAGTACATTAGGAGGTATACAGTAAGAGGTTTTGGGGGGGTGCTTGTGGGGGGTTAAAATTATTGCACCTCACCTCACTAGGAATTGATGGTAATCCTCAAGCAGTGTGGCTAGATGGCCTTGCACTTGATCTCCCCTGGTAGCTGTTCTGGGGCTTTCTGCTCCTGTCCCTCACCATATCTCTGTTGTGCTAGATATATGGTTCCTGCTACAGGACCCTTTGCTTAGCCTTCGTCCTTTCTTGACAACTTCACAAAGGGACAGTCTTTCAGTTTTGAGCCTGTCTTTGTGAATGTTGGGGATATGTATGTAATGATGCAGAACCTACATTCTCTTTAATGACTTGGGTTGTTTTTGTTTTACTTTGGTATATGAGAGGGGTTATAGTGATCTTTGGAGACAACACAACTCTTCCCGTTTGAAATCCAAAATAAGAGTGGTCTACCATTATAGCTGTGTCATGAAACTCTCAGAGTGACACCATTCACGTTCTCCAGGGAGTAAGAGCTCAGTGTCCTGCTTAATTTGGCATACTTTTATACGTGTGGAAGTATAAAGGATGAAGTCGATTCAATTCCGCAATTATATGTTGAGTGTTTAGTAGAAGCCAAGCTTATGTAAGCTGGTTTCTCAACATCAAAATAATTCATAAGCTGGTCCACTCAGGACTCATGCCCACGATGACTCACGCTATAGGGAGATTCTGGAAGTGGTACTGATGCAGCATAAGAGTGCACAAGGATCCTCCCACACATGTTCTAAGAGAGAGAGTGAAGCACATTGCTCTTTGGATAATAATTTTACCTCTTCAAATGTTACACTTTTCATAGTCAGGGTAGCAGAACAAACGCAATCTAATCAACGTTTTGTGTCTCTGCTGGGTCATCTTTACTCTTGAGTAGCACGATACTTCACTGCTCTCTACCAAAAGGGACTATGTAAATAATTGTCAGCCGATGATAAAAGGGGAGCGTTATAAGTGACCAGTAAAGGGACTTAAGGCTGAGTCTTCTATGGGAGCAGAATGAAGGGAAGAAATCGTGCCTTTTGCTTTGCCTCCGTGTTCCCTCCCCTCCTAAGTAAACACTGTTCACTGATGGCGTCAAAAGAGGGGTATAGATGCAACAAAGGGCCAGCCCGGATCAGGCCAATCTACATCTCTTGGGCTGGTGACTTAACACTGCGAGATGGAATCTGAGCCGTCCCTGGTTCCCTTTATTCCCCAGCAGGAGAGTTTAGTGTCCAATCTAAATACTCAAGAAAATAGGAGTTAAATATGCTTAAAATTGTCCAACTCTATGACAGATGGATTTCCAAATTCACAGAGACAATGGAATTGTTACATTTTAATATACCTTCCACTTTGAATATTGACTATGATAGGGTTTTCTGATCCTCTGTTATACATTGTTTCTTCAAAATTAGTCTTTTTTAATATGCAAGGTTATGCACATGGATGTTAATTAATTTTTTTTAAGTTCTGCTACTAGCCCAGAACTTTTTCCTTCATATTTCCCCAAATCAGAATGGTAGATACTTCACAGGTGTGCTGATTACCTGCCTTCCCCAGCCCTGGCAGGTCTTACTAATTAATTTTCACGTGCATTCCTGTTGAGTCTCCGAATCCTTCTCAACATGGCTCTATTCCAACACCGTGATCAATCAGAGTTGTCCTGGGAAATTAAAAAAACAATCCCTGACGTAGCTATTTGCAGAAGCTATAATTCAGAGCTCAACCCTTCCGTTCTTGTCTGTGTTGTGTACTCACTGGCTTGTGGCTGGATCTGTATGAAACAGTTTTTCTTAAATGATGTTTTTCTGATGTTGATTTTATATCTTTTGTTAATTTTTGTATATTTTATTTTATTCTGACTTTAACCAGAGTGTGAATCAATTATGCCACAGTATTTATAGCTGCCCATTGCTCTGACCTCACTCATCTCAGAATGTCTTTACCTCTGCCATTACGGTCCCAAGAATTGGTCACTTCAATTTTCACTGTGTAGAGTTTGGGCCCTGGAGCCAGACAGCCTGTTTTACATGGCCTTCCATTGGTTTCTTTATCTGAAAATGGAGATACTTAAGAGTTTCTGCCTCCTACAGCCTCTATGAGGATTAAATGGGTTAACGCACGCCAAGCACTTAGAACGGTGCCTGTTGCATGGTACGTGTCCAGGACACGTTAGCTGCTGGCCGTTCTGGTGTCAGTGGCTGTTGCTGTTGAAAGTGCTCTCAAGTGGCCCTAGGAGTCTTCAGAGAGTGTCTCTCCAGGCTTCCCTGCTGCACTGTCCTGTCCCCCTGCCTTCCGATCTCCCACCCAGCATCGCAGTCTTTGTTGTTACTCTACTCGGCCCTGCGGTCTAATTCTATTGCTGTCCAATCGATCTTTCTGTGATTATGGGAATGCTTTATGTTTACACTCTCCAGCATAGGAGCCACTAGCTGCAAGTGGCTATAGAGCACCGATGTGACCGGAATGACTAAGGACCTGCATTTCTTATATCGTACACTTCTAATTACTTGAAATGTAAATAGCCACATATTGCTAATGGCCATGGAATTGGACAGCAGTTGAACCTGCAACCACCAGAGTTATGCCGTGTTCTGCATGGATAGGAGGAAGGCATCCATGTTCCTATATTGTGATCGCTTCGTCTCTTGGATGCTTAAAACAATCCTGTGTGTGTGCCCTGTGCCTCACAGAGCCCTCCTAGAGAAGATCTTCACTTTCTTTCTGCAGCTTGCCATTCTCCAGGTCACAGATGCTAGCCAGGTTGGAGAAGGACACATAGGAGACATTTAAATTATGTTTCTCAGTCCCCCCCCCACCTTCCCACTGCCATCACAGTCCCCTCTTTCTAATTTCTTCTCTTCCACCTTCCCTTTTTCAAATCAATTTATGCGCATTGACTTCCCCGAGAGTACACAACAGTTTGATAGCTATCATACACATGAATTAATCCAGATATTGTGCACATGGATAAAAATAAATTAGTATGTACTGTGTTCAAAGCTATTAGCATCAAGAAGTGATGAGATAGAACCTTCTCTATTTCTTCTTCCCTCTCCTTTAATCTCATCTCCATTGTCTGCCAACCTCCAGGAAATCCTCCCAGCATGCAAGGATTCAGCCCATGATGCACATCTTTGTCTTTATACTTCCAATCATCCTCAGTATCTGAATTGCTTGAAAAATGCAAATTTATAACCCTGAAATACTCTAGCTACACAGTTCCTCAATGTTAACGAATTCATTTGCATTCTTCCTTTTACACGTAGTTGTGGCCATACCCCGCCTCCCGCATGCTTTGGATCTAATCCATCTACAAGATCTCAAACCCAGAAACCCTCTTTCCTGAGCTGCTGTTATCCTTCCCTTTCCCTCTCTTTGTTTTATGACACGCTAACTTGAAATATAATTACTTGTATTTATTGCTTCTCTTTAATATATTGTAAGTTTCTTGAAAGAAAAACAATCATTTGCTTCCTATTTACCTTCAATGCCTTATGCATGTGAAGTGACATTTTACTGTTTGTAGAATAAATCACTACGTTGGATAAATGTATAAAGATATCTTCCCATATTCCTTGACTGCTATCTTGGGGCTTATTTGCATGATCTGTCCCTAACAAAACATCCTGTACCTAGTTTTCATAAAATAAATCTATGCCATTTGATCACAGACCTGCTGCACTTTACCAGTGAGGTGTTTTGTGGGAGAGTTATTTTTTTGAAAGATTTTATTTATTTATTGAGAGACAGAATGCCAGAGAGAGAGCATGAACTGGGGTGGGGGAAGGGAGGAGCAGAGGGAGAAGCAGACTCCCCACCGAGCAGGGAGCCTGACAGGGCTCGCTCCCAGGACCCTGAGATCATGGCCCGAGCCTAAGGCAGGTGCTTAACAGACTGAGCCACCCAGATGCCCCTGTGGGAGAGTCATTGAATCTCCTAGAGCCTCATTTCTCATTTCTGTAGAAGAGAGACTCTTTCCAGTATTGTTACAAAGTGATAATAATAAAAAGCACCTAATACAGAGGTACAGCTGTTATTCAACTTATCCTTCTTGGGTATATTGTGTCCCTTCTCAAAAATTTGAATACATTGAATACATTTTAATACACGAGAGATTACTTTTCACATATTGAGAAAGAGTAAACTTTTTTTTTTGGTAATGCCTAGTGTTTACGAGAGTGTAAGGAAACAGACATGGTCTTCACAAATGCTGCTCTGAGTGTACATTCATGTCAACTTTTGAAAAAGTCATTTGGTAATTGAGACAGGGAAAGAGGAGAGCAGGGAGGTGGAAAGGGGAAAGGGAGCTCAGAGGGAGAGAAGAAAGAAATCACAACAGATTGGGGGAGACAGGACAGGGGAAAGAAAAGACCTATTGGAGCAGGGGAAAGAATAGCAAGGGGAACCAGAAGACTAGAGAAGAGCAAAGGAGACTTAATGCCACAAGGGAGCACAACGCTTCTAGATGGAGAAGTGACTAAACCCAGGAGGACTGAGCCTGGCACCAAGCATTCAGCACTGCTTCTGCCTCCCCCGCCCCTCCCGTGGACCTCTGCTCTGCCCTCTTCCCTGCACCCACCATCTGGCCCTGCTCCCAAAGAGGGGAGCACATGCCGCCGCTCTGACAAAACCTTCTGTCCTGGGCTCGTTCTCCCTGGCCACGCTGACTGTTTCTCATGTTCTTTTGATGGTTGCGTGTGAATGTAGGATCAATAGGAATTTGATAGCCAACTTTATGAACATCAGAAAAAACCAAGAGAAATAATGTATAGTATTTTCTCATTCGTTCCATATAGCAACTCTTAGTGTGTGGGTGTGATGTGATTTATGATAAGAATGATACGTTTGGTCTTTGTCCCTGTTGTTGGCACAGAGCTCCTAAAACCCTAATTTCCTAAGTGATGGGGGGAATAGAGGAAGTGGCATCTTTTATTATGTTAATGAGGTAACTTTTGCCCCCCACCATGGATGAGGGCTGGTTGCTCATGGAGCCAACTATATGACTAGAGGGTTGACTTTCAGTCCCACCACAGAACTCTGGTCAGGAGCTGGGAGATGGAGATTGAATCAGTTGCCAGAGGCCAATGATTTCATCAGCTCTGTCTATGTAACGAAGCCCCCAAATCCCCAAAAGGCCTGAGTTTTCAGGGCTTCCAAGTTAGTGACCATGCAGAGATTTGGGAAGGATGGTATGCTCAGAGCAGGGAAGCTCCCCACCCTTTCCCCTACCTTACTCTATGCATCTCTCACATCTAGATGTTCCTGAGTTAATATCCTTTTATAACAAAGTGGTAATCTAATAAGCGAAATGTTCCTCTGGGTTCTGTGAGCCGCTCTAGCAAATTAATCAAACCCAGAGATGAGCTCTGATTTGCAGGCAGTTGGTCGGACGTACAGGTAACCACCTGGACTTGTGAACTGTGTCTGAAGTCTAAGGAGGGAGTTGGGGGAACTTCTAGTCTGAGCCAGTCAGAGCACAGGTGGCTCACAACTGGCACCTGAAGTGTGTACGGGGGGGACAATCCTGTGGGCCTGAACCCTTAACCTGTAGAACCTGAAGCTATCCCCAGGGAGGATTGTGTCAGAGTTCTGTTAAATTGTTGGAGACATCCTACTGGTGTCTAAGAATTGCTTGTTGCTGGTGTGAGGAATCCCCCTTCCTGGACACACACACACACACACACACACACACACACACACACACACACACACATTGGTATCGGTACCAGAACCTGTTTTTTGTTTTTTTGTTTTTAAGATTTTATTTATTTATTTGACAGAGAGAGATACAGTGAAAGAGGGAACACAGCAGGGGGAGTGGGAGAGGGAGAAGCAGGCTTTCCCGCAGAGCAGGGAGCCCGAAGGGAGGCTCGACCCCAGGACCCTGGGATCGTGACCCAAGCCGAAGGCAGGACGCCTAACGACTGAGCCACCCAGGTGCCCCCAGAACCTGTTTTATAGGAAATGCTGCCTAACCCCATTTCTGCCACCACCTAGATGTATCACTTTGGCTCTTTTTGATCTCTGAGCCTCAGTTTTCTATCTTATAGCTGAAGAAATCAGTAGTTTTAGTTTAACATCCGAGTTTCCCGGAACCTGGTGAGTTCTATGGCTCTTCGGTTTGAGACTGACGTCAGCAACTCTCACAGAAGGTCAGGAAGTATCTAGAGGACAGGGCTCAGCACAGTGACTCTGCTCTTTTGCCTTTCATGCATGACTTCCACTGAAAAAGAGTTTGCATTCTCTAAACCCTTGTATACTTAGTGGTCACACAACTGTGTCCTGTTGGCCACAAGACACACTCATAATCTTGCCTGTCTCTTCTCACTAGCCATATATCTGTGGCCTGGTCTTCACGTGTGTCCAGAGTTCGCCCCACTCACTCCAACCCGTGGGTACTAACAGGTCCACATTGATGAAACAATTACAGGCCTCATTGGTGAATGAAGTTATGCCCTTAAGAACGGCCTCCACCCTCCACAGACTCCTACAGTCTCCCTTCCCAGCACTGATCTTTGCGTTCTCATAAACTATGCACTTGGGTGTTTCTGCCCAGGCTGCTCCCCTCCTTCATCAGCTGCTTCTAAAGCCATCAGAGGTCAGCCATGAGCCCTGCCTTCAGGAATGTGGGACTTTCTGTGCTCCAGAAGCTAACTCTCGAGGAGCCAAAATAGGACCATATCCCCCACAACACTGAGCACTTGGAGTCACAAGATATTTCCTACAGAAGAGAAGTTGCTACTCTGTTCCACCCTGTGATGCCTTTTGTCCTCTGTAACTAAAACTACATTTCCTGCAATTCCCAGGTCTTCCCTTCCTAGGATTACTTTGTTCCTCCTATTTCTGCCTTCATCCCCTTCTCCTCACCAGACTGAGACACAAGTCGTATGATGGTGATGGCATGAAACCAGCTTCTGACCTGGGCGCCATGCTGCATTTCCTACCCACCCTTTCACCAGGAGGGCAGTGCAGACCTTTGCTCCATAAGCCCTCACTTCCCAGGAGATTCATCACATGAAAATAGTGGCCTTGGACAACCCAGTTCATCAGACTTTCAGATATTTCCAAGCTTGCATGAATCCCAGAAATGCCTAAATCTCAATTGTATCCGGGAGTGAGCACACAGATTCCTGTTCCTTCGAGATCATTCTCTTTACAAGCTGGTGAAGGGTGAGTTTGACAATGAGTTTGAGATATGACTCGATACATATACTCCAAAACTTAAATTCGTTATGGTAGAAACAAACAAAGTGAATATGGGTTGGTGAGGTAGGCAAGGGATGGAGGGTGTGTGTGTGTGTGTGTGTGTGTGTGTGTGTATGTTTATAAAATCAGTGACCTATGTCTTATGTGAATATTTCTATTTACTGATCCATCAAAGGAATGAATTTAGAGCACTAAAATAAGAAAGTATAAGAAAGCAAGATCTTACTATAACAGGAAAGTAAAAGTGTGAACCAAGGCCCCCAAAGAATCATAAGAAAGAAAAACAAGCAAGTTAATCATGTCCCTAGCTTCCCATTGGCTATTAAAAAGGCTTTAGACCCACTTTTGTTGTTTCCCTGAAGCAAACATACTGATGTACACTTTGTGCATATTAAACCATTTCCTGGGTTTATTGTTTCTCCCAGGATGATCTCATTTTTAATATTATATATGCTTTTGAAAACTGAATAAATTGTCTTGTTAAATTGTAAATTTTTATTGTGAAATATATAATAAGCACAAATACATATACACACAATTTTTGTGTGTATGTGTGTGTACAGATGAAAACTCTTAAAATATTTTTAGGATTGGGTAAACAAAGCATATTAACTTAGCAGAAGAATATATATCAAAACCAAAATAACTTTCACTGAATGCTTACCATTATTATCAAAACTGCCTAGGTACTTAGAATTGTGCTTTTGCAAAACAACTAAAATTTTATCACATCGTCTAAAAATAAAAAGTATATCTTCAGGAGTAAGTGCATGCAAGAAGATATGAGAATGGAGAAATAAGACATGAAAGGAATAAGGTATAGTTCTAGAAACTCTGATGCTTACCACATCCACAAGTAAATTTATTATCATCTTTTAAATATGTAACTATAAGGAGAACCCAAAGAACTTCAACTCCAGTCCTCTAAGTACTGTTGATCAAACACAAGTTTTTGGGCGGGGTGTGATAGAGGAGGAAGCATGCCTACCTCAGTGTTTTGGAAAATGTGAGTCAAGACCCTCACTGAGTCATGAAATCAATGTAATATATTAGAAGCATTTTTCATGGAATAGAACAAAATAGAATAGAACATAAAATAGAAAAGATAATGTCAGTGTATTATCCAAGCAAGCCTTCTATTTAAAGAAACTTTGTTTCAGATATGTACATGTACGGAGATAGAAGACACGTTTTTTTTGCTGTGGCTACCTGCCAAATGTTTTGATAGCTCCTACCTTTCACAGTATTCGTGAGAAACAATTTGCATGGCACCAATAAGGGGATGTTCTACTTTGGAAGTGCTGCAAATGGTGACCTTTCTGCTAGTACAAATGACAAAGCACTTCACAAATAAAACCCTGCAGTTGCAATAATCAACACGCAGTGAGGATGTAGGGGAAGAAAAGGAGGGGAGGCAGGAGCACAGGGGAGTGGTTGGCGGTGATAAAGAGCCACTTCAATCTATCAAAGGAAAAAAGTGTAGCTATTAGATTAGCTACTGCCCACAACTAGTGGTTTATTCTCCACTTCCACATCCCATACACCCCCTCCCCTTTTTTTCAAATGTGTGAGTTCTTGGACAATACAGATTTTGACATTTCTCATAATATAGAATGGCTCAGAAATCATTACAATCAACAATCATTACAATCAACTGGGTGAAATGGCTGGAAGATGCTTAAATGCCTTTAGTGCCAGCATGTCACTCACTGAAGCAGACCTCAGACCATCTCTTGCCACTGATTAGGCCATCACTTAATGCATTTCCAGCAATGTAGCTGGGACTCTGATTTCCTAGGAAAAGGGGAAAAGAGGGGAAAAAAAGGAAAAAGGTGAATGTTTTCATATGAACTGAAACGTTTCCCTCGATCTTTCTATAGCCTATAACTTCACATCAACAGTATTTCCCTTCTAATTGTGCCGACAAGAGATTATTTTGGATTCTACTTTAGGGCAATCTTCTTTAGGCTTTGTGTTTGGCTTCTCAGTCACAAGGGAGCACTAAATGTGAGAAGGTTTCCCACATGTGTGTGTGTATTATTCAGACATTTATTATGAAAATGCTCATCTCAAAGAAGGTCGGGAGATAACATGCCATATAATGGAGGGAATCCTAGACTGGGAGTCAGTTCATGTGGGATTCTCTGCCAGTCACTAAGTAACAGTATAAAATGGAAACATTCCCATACTTCCCTGCATTTCCTTCCCTTGTCAGTAAAACAAGTAAGTACTTGGACTAAACATTATCAGATATTCCTTTCATCCTAAAACTTCTATAATTTCTCCCTAAAGCTGTGGAACAAATACAGAAATGCTCACCAAATATCCATTTCTCCAAATTTCTCAGCCTCCTTTGGACTTGGGTTGGGACCACAGACTAGTTCTAGCCAATGGGTTGTGAGCAGAAAAGAAGTATGTCACTTCTAGGCTTAGATACCTAAAAGCAAGTTTGATTTAGGATTGCTAGATTTAGCAAATAAAAATATAGGATACCCAGTTAAATCTGAATTTGGGATAAATTAAAACATTTTTAGGTAAGTATATGCCATGTAATATTTGGGACACACTGATACTGAAAAAGTTATTCATTGTTAATCTGAAGTTCAAAATTAACTGGGGACTATTTTTTCTGATAATTCTAGCTTAACTTTTCAGAATCCCTTATCCACTCCTGAGCCTATACTACCCTTGTTGACCCAGAAGCATAACTAGTTGTAGGAGGATAGGATTCCTGAAAAACTAGGTAGAAGTTAATTGCATTGGAGAGTCCTACAAACAGCATCAGAAGTCTCAGGGGGGAAAAAAAGACTTTGTTGGGTTAAGTCTTTGCAATTTCAAGATGTATTTTTTAACAACTTTATTGAGATATAATTGGCGTATAGCACTGTATCATCTTAGGTATACCACATATTGATTAGAAAAATTTACATATTACAAAGATTACCACCATTAGCTAACACTTCCATCACATACACAATGCCATTTCTTTTTTGTGGTGAGAATATTTAAGATCTACTCTTTTAGCAACTTTCACGTATGTAATACTGTATTATTAACTATGATCACCAAGCTGGACATTAGATCCCAAGAACTTGTCTTATCACTGGAAGTTTATACTCTTTTCACCAACACCTCCCCATTTCCCACACCCCCCCCCCAGCTCCTGGTAACACCATTCTACTCTTTGTTTCTATTAGTTCAGTCTTTTTAGATTCCACATGTAAGTGAAATGATATAGTATTTATCTTCCTCTGTCTGGCTTATCTCACGTAGCATAATACCCTTGAGATCCGTCCGTGTTCTTGTAAATGGCAGGATTTCCTTCTTTCTCGTGACTGAAGGTTATGCCTTTGTGTGCATACACTCTATCCATTCATGGACACTTAGTTTGTTTCCATGTCCTGGCTGTTGTGAATAATGTTCAAACGAACATGGGAGTGTAGATTTCTCTTCAAGATCCTGGCTTCATTCCCTTTGTGTAGATAGATAGAAGTGGATCCCACAGTACTTCTCTTTTCAATTTCTTGAGGAACCTCCATACTGTTTTCCACAGTTGTTAACCAGTTCACATTCCCACCAACAGAAGTTCCTTTTCCCACACAACTTCACCACTACTTATTATCTCTTGTCTTTTTGTCAGTAGCCATTCTAATAGATGTGAGGTGATACCTCATTGTGATGCTAATACTACAAGAGGCTGTTTTCCCCAGATAATTTTCTGTTCCAATAAAGGGGTCTGACTTTCAAAACAATTCAGATCAAGTCTCCCTAGGATGTTCCTATGAATGTTCAAACCATAGAATGTTCCAGTTGTGAGAGGTTCAGATTTTAATCTATTCTGTCTATCTAGGATAGAGTTGGACAACTCAAATGTTTTTAGGAGAGAATATGTGAATAAGTAAAGCATTCCAGGAGTTAGAGGCAGTAGGAAAAGCAGGACTGGAGAGAGCATGTCCAGAACAAAGGATAGCCGCCATGTGACTCGTTTCCAATTAAGTAGCCAGTTGGACTGTAAGCCCAATGTTGCCAAAGATTCCCATTATCCAGTGGAAGCCAGAAATTCAAGGGAAATATTGTGCAAAATCAGCTATATCATATATTGAGAAAATGTTTTTTTGTTTAGGCACTGAGCTTAATACTAATAATACTAAATAAAATATGATAATAGTTAGTTGCAGCCTCTTATTGGTTGTGAGTTGTTAAAACCAGAAAAACTAGGAAAACTATGTGATTCAAGAGAGGGAAGAAAATTTAAAAAAACCAAACCAAACAAAACTAAGATACTGCCAAAGAAGAGCGCTCCAAAGACATGCCTTTAAGAAGAAGTAATGAGAGTGACAGGCTATATTCAATTTCTCCTTTGGCTGGAGATAAGCAACAATGCACTAAACAGTCTGCCCACCAAATTCTACTTGAAAAAATGACCGAGGGAGCTTGTTGATACAGGGAGGGGGCCAGCAACTGACCCTAACAGATGAAAAAATCGAGTTCAGTTCGTAACAGCTGCATCTAAGACTAACAGCGTTCGTCTTTACCTTCAGCTTTTCCAGCCCCTTACCTCCATTCCAGCCACACCGACCTACCTGCTGTTTCTTAAACATGGGAAGCCCAGCTCCCGTTCAGGGCCTTTCTTCTTGCCTGGAATTGCCTTCCCCAGACACATATGTGACCTTCCTCTATTCCCTTTACGTCTTTACCTGAAAGCCACTCTGTCCACAGAGTCTGCCCTGGCTACACGATCCCCTTTTTTTTTTTTTTACATTTTTAATTAATTTATTTATTTGACAGAGAGAGAGAGAGAGAGAGAGGGAGAGAGAGCACGAGAGGGGAGAAGGTCAGAGGGAGAAGCAGACTTCCCGCAAAACCAGGAACCCACTGGGGGACTTGATCCTGGGACTCCGGGATCATGACCCGAGCTGAAGGCAGTCGCCCAACCAACTGAGCCACCCAGGCGCCCCTACACGATCCCCATTCTTAACTGGCTCCTCTACGTCCACAGGCCCAGCCCTGTTATGTGTTCTTCTAGCGCTCAAGGGTAGAGTCATTTAGTACTCAATCAGAGTCAAAATAATGCAATTTGTTTATCTCCTCCCCTTTTGCATCTCCTTTCCCTTTTAGCTACAGATACTAGTCTGACTAGTATCCTCAACTTATTTTCTACCCCTTCAATTAATTTTTCTTTTCTGCTCTTATATCTTTTTAGGATTCCAGGTATATACTTATTGACTTTAAATACTGCTTTCCTAAATATAGTATCCCAGCCTAAACTCAAGAAAACAATATCTTATTTCTTTGAGGATATTAATAGTTTTCTCTAATGTTTTCATGTTACCTTTTGTGGCTTGTGTTTATGTTTGTGTGTCAGTTGGTCTTTTGTGTGAGAGGCTTCCTGCAACTACCTGGCCACACTTGACCATCTGCTCATATTTAAACTTGAGGCTCTGGGAAGCATGATTGGGGTCTCTGGTTTCCCAGGCTGGACTTGTCACCTTGTGGGTGCTGTTGTGTGTGGATCTGACTGGTCAGTTTCATTCTAGGTGGGCCTTGGTTGGGATGGCCGGTTTCACACAAAAGAATCTTCCAATCTCTTGCCTGGGAAGTATAAGCCCAGCTGCCAGGTTCTGCGTCATACATGGAAAGGCAGGTGTCCAATGTCTCACCCGTTAGTAGGTGGCTCTTCTTTTCATCCTCTGCTTTCAGTTCTGCTTGCCCAGGCCTCTTCAGGGACTCGGGGGATATGGTTGCCCAACTCTAGAAAAAAGAGTCAGAAATATAGGAGTGCAGTTGCTACTTACTCAGACTCTCAGCCAGTCCGATGTTCTAGATCCACCTTTACCAGGACTCTTAATTCCTGAGCCATCATAAATCAGCTTGATTCTCAACTTCTTCTCTTGCTAACTTGTATCTCCATTATTTTCTGTGTTCTGCCAGACCAGTTTCTACTCACCCTTCTTCCTCACAACCTTTCTTCCCCATCAGTCTTTTGTTTTCATGGACTTATTTGGTTATTCTTTTGATGACTTTCCTCATTTTCATTGAAATTTTGAGAAACTGATATTTGACCCTGTACCTATAAAATGTAATAGCCTATCTACTTTACCATAAGAAACTGTTACCCAGCAACAGTTTGATGGCAGAAATGGGACCAAAGGAACAAAAAAAACAAAAACAAAAGAACAACAACAACAACAAAATGTTGACCAAAAAAAACAATAGCTTTGACCCAAAGAACAATCACTTACTTAGATAGAATATGGTTTCAACTAGGCAAAAAAAAAAAAAAAAAAGCTTCAATGTATCAGTTGCAGAGCTACAATGGATATGGAATACTGTAAGTCATTTGGAAGAAACTGTTTCTGGAGAATGGAAAGGGAACATCATTTTTCCTACAAGACGTACCTTTAAGGAAGGACTAGTGGAGAAAGCACCATGCTGGCGATAGGGTATTCAAAGACAGTCCCGTGTAAAGATTGTTGCAGGGGAAGGTAGACAACTCAGGGTTAATTTCCTTAGGATTTTGAAATGACTCCTGAGACTGCATGAGACTCACATGGTATAGAAATAACTGAACAGGCAGTTGGGAGATCGGAGTTCTGGAATAGCTCTTAGTTAACTTGCTTTCCAACTGAGGTGGTGTCAGGTGAGGGACTGGGTAGGATCAAGAGGCCAACTATTATTTTCTTGATACCTTTAAGCCCACACATTTCCCAGTGAGTTAAAATTATGAGGCCATTGACATTAGATGGAACTGAGATGAATACTGTTTTGTTTTAATAGCCATGTATTTCATATTATAACTTATATATAAAATCCTATAAATTTTAAAGCTCTTTTTCCTGGGACACCTGGCTAGTTCAGTTGGAGGAGCATGTACCTCTGGATCTTGGGGTCATGAGTTCAAGCCCCATGCTGGGTGTAGAGATGACTTAAAAATAAAATCTTAAACAAAAAAGATATTTATCCTTAGAATGTTGAAGAAAAATAGTTTTTTTTAAAGATTTTATTTATTTATTTGACACAGAGAGAGAGATCACAAGTAGGCTGAGAGGCAAACAGAGGGAGAGGAGGAAACAGGCTCCCCACCAAGCAGAGAGCCCAATGCAGGGCTTGATCCCAGCACCCTGAGATCATGACCTGAGCTGAAGGCAGAGGCTTAACCCATTGAGTCACCCAGGTGCCTGAAAAATAGACAGTTTTAAAAAATACAATAAACAGTAGTATTTGTGGCATGCAGATGTAGTAAATATCTTAAAGGTAACTAACCCATGAATGGGCAGTGTGGGAAACACTTGACTTGCTAACTTCCTGTCTCTGTATATATGTTTGGATTTCATGCATGGTCTCGTTCCCCCCCGCCCTTTTTTTGAGGACATTTTGAGAAGACACATTTTTAAAGTTGAAGAATCAATTCAAATTGCTAACATCAGCTTCTCATTTGTTCTAAGGGAGATATTTTTTCCCCTCCTAGAAAAAGGAAGAGCAAGGCTATGTACAGTTCATTAAGACCAGGGATCTTAGCAGAAATGGTTTGCTGTAGGGCACCTGGGTGGCTCAGTGGGTTAAAGCCTCTGCCTTCGGCTCAGGTCGTGATCCCAGGGTCCTGGGATCGAGACCCGCGTCGGGCTCCCTGCTCGGCAGGGAGCCTGCTTCCCCCTCTCCCTCTGTCTGCCTCTCTGCCTGCTTGTGATCTCTCTCTGTGTCAAATAAATAAATAACATCTTAAAAAAAAAAAGGAAATGGTTTGCTGTAGGCACTGTTGAAACAGATTGGTTATAGCACCCATGTCTAATAATACCAAGGAAAGCAAGACTAGATAGGCGTCCAACTTGGCATTACTTCTCCAATGAGACCATTTTGTTTTTGGCAACCAAAAATTAAAGCTTCATCTGATATACATAAGAAATGATTCATAGCACTCAAACTCTAGTTCTTACTCTCCTTCTTCCCAGGAACACAGGAAAGCCAAGGCTCTTACCTGTGGAGACAACATTACAGGAAAACATTTTCAAAGCCCTCTTCCTAGTCACTGACTCCTGTGGATTGGAGAATTTTCCTCTTTCTTCCATGATAATGAATAACAACACTGAGACAGATGTTCTCCAAACTGAATTAGGTAAAGATCAATCAATCATTTGACGCTTAGGTGATCTGAGGTGAAAAATCTAAATTCTTAGATACACCACTGCTATAGGGATTAATCAGTTTAGTAGTGCTCTGGAAGTTACTGTAGATACTAAGTATGTTCTTTTTTTTTTTTCCCCTTCATTGAAAAATGGCCAATCTTGAAAGGGACATTAAATTGCTTCAGAGCACTGGTTTGGAGGACGGATCTAACCAGCTAGTTAGCTGTTTAGCCCTAGGACTGATACTAAGCTTCTCTAAGCTTCAGGTTACCTACCTGAAAAATGAAATAATAAGAAAATCGAACTAAAGAGGTATGCAAAAATATTAAATAATATAATATATTAAGTGCTTGGAAAAAGCAGTTGGCATATTTAAGATTAAAGGTGTTAGTTTTGTATTGATCTATACAAACATGTTCCAAGGTCAGTTTGGTACTGTAGTTAAAATCTAGAAATGTCAGATTTTTTTCAATATAACAGTACTTTTATTAACATCGTTCGTTAAATTTCCACATTTTCCCCCCTGTTTTGCTCTATTTCATTCTCTATTATCTTCTCTCAAAACCCTGTAGTTGCTTGCATTGTTTCCCTGCATAGTGGAAGATGCTGGCGGCCTAGGGTTTTTGTTGTATTTTATTTTCAAAGATGTGTTCTCAGACCTTTAAATGTGGCTCTGCATCTCTTTTTTGTATTGTCAACTTTTTAAAAAGCTCGATTCATTTAGCTGTGCGCAGGCATGTTGTTAGAATGAGGCTCTCACCATCCACTTGGGAGAACAAATAAAATCTTGCAGCCTTTGCTGATGCATAATCAATAAGGACCTGCATGCCAGAGATTTTACTTATCTTACAGCTACCTCTGCAGCATAAATGGAGATTAGAACACTCAAGGGTTTGGGGGATATTCATAAACTTTGCTGAAGGATTTTGGTTTCAGACTTAATGAACCACCTTGAATGGCTTTTATCATTTTTCATCTGTTGGAGATAAATTATCAATCTAAATTCCCTAAAGACATCGAGTGTTAGCACCCTGATTTATTCTTAAATTAGTAGGTTCAAATCCTTATCTCATTCCTGTTTCTGAGCAGTGCTTCTGAAAGGCTATAAAAGCATGGATGTGTCCTGATGGGACAGTTGTGAAGGGTACCGCAAACTTCTCACTGTATTAGTTCGTCTTTTTCATTTAAGAGAAAAGATGGCTCACAGACTAACTGTATTTGTTTTCTGGGGCTGCCATCACAAAGTGCCACAAATTAAGTGGCTTAAACAACATACATTTATTGTCTCATAGTTCTGGAGGCAGCAGCCCAAGATCAAATGTGTTCATGGGGCCAGTCTCTCTGAAGACTCCAGGGAAGGATCTGTCGCAGGCCTCTCTTCTAGCTTCTGATAGTTCCTTGACTTGTGGCAGAATGATTTCCTCCATTTGGCTTTCTCCCTATTTGAGGGTCTGTCTCTCTGTCCACAATCATATGGGACTAGGGGTCCACCTACTCTGGTGTGACCCCATCTCAACTAATTTACATCTACAAAGACCCTATTTCCTAATAAATTACACTCTGAGGTACAGGGGAGGGGGAGATTATGACTTCCAACATGTAAGTTAAGGGAGGAGGCACAAGGCAACCCATAATTCATTTATGAATCAATCACTTTATTCTTAGACCTAGTCCATAATAAGAGCTTATTCTTCAGAGGGGTCCCTAGTAGATGAATTCATAGCATAGGACTCAGGGATTTCCCTCAGGGTGCTGAGTGGCAGAAACACCTGGAAGGACACCAGGGTATCTGTTGACTGTGAACTGACTAGACGTAGGAGTACCCTTTCAGTATTGTGGCTGAGGTTTACAGTATGTAATGTCTTAGCAAATCTAAAACACACGGAAGCAAAGCACGTAAGACTCTGATACGGCACTGAGTCCCAAAACAGTCACACCTCTGAGTCTGCCTAAAATTTCACAGTAGGCCTCTCCCTGAATGGAGACCTAAAATGAAGTATAAAATTGTGAAAATGTTAACTCTAATTTGGATAAATTAATCAATTGTTAAACCTTCTGATTCATAGTTCAGAAATGATGAAACTTGATATAAATTTCCATGTCTCATCTAGCCACTCTAAATTCTTTAAACTTACAGGGGTGGGTCTTTACCACTCACAGTAGCATACAGAATTTAGTGAAAAGTGTGGGTTATGAATTTTTGGTATGCATTTTACTTATAGTAACAGAACCTTATTTGGGAGGCAGTCACTTAAATAATTCCTTTTAAGGACTATGGCTTACAGAAAATCATGATTCCGCCTAGCAGAGTACTTAGCACACAGTTATTGCTAAAAAAAAATATTTGTTGAGTGAATAAAAGTGCTTTACCAAGAGATCAGTGCTTATCCTACTTTAAATTTTTTCCATAAGCATTCATTCACTTTGGACAAAATTTGAACTGGAGACTAAGGAAAAAGAGAATAAGGGAGAGAAAAGGCTGAACACAGAAGGGTGGGAAAAAATCACAAAGAAAAGGAGAGAGGAGAAGAGAGAAGGACATGGAGGGATTAAGAAGAGATTGTAATTCCTCAGTTATGTGCATTACACAACGCTGCTCTTTGAGAAGTCGTTCTTATTAAAGTACCCTTGTACCCTCAAACAGAACTTGGAATTTGAAATGGCTTTCAAAAATTCAATACATCCATTTAATGCAAAATAAATGATTTGTTAAAAGGAGGGGAGAAATTCAAGAAGCTGAGTCATGGCAAGTCTTAAATCCCATTGGCTTGTTTTGATTGCATTTGCAAGTACCTGATGAAAATGTGCAAATCAGCCCATCTCAGCATTTCAGGCTTCCTGTTGATTGTGTGACAGAGTTGCCAGGCACATAACACATTTGTTTTACAGCACTGCATGATGAACTCACAGTGTTTTACCTCCAGGACTGAAAGTCCTTAATTTGTTCTTTGAGAACAGTCTGTTTTCATCAGGAGACACGCTTTCGTTGATCAAGCAATTCTACGGAGAGTGACATTAAAGAAAAAGAATCTGGGGATAAGGGTTAGCAAGGAAATATCTGCCCCGCGCCCATGAAGACATAGCAGTCCTTATTTTCCAATTAAACACATGTATTAATTTTTAAATAAAGTTTTCAGAATATGCCCACATCCAGCACAACAGCAATCTCCGAGGTGAAGAAAAAAATGAAACAAAAGCAATGGAAGAAAAAAAGATCAGTGAATTCGTAGTGAGTGCTCTGTTTAAGGGAAGTAACATGAAGTGTCAAGGCATATAAAATGTGTTTAAAATATGGTTTCGGTAAAACATTACTGTCTGCTTAAGAGTCTATTATCATTTTGCTAAATCTAGTTTAAAAAAGTTGTGGGGTGAAGAAAATATATGTACAATAGATACAGTTTTTTGAAAATTGGTATTAAAATGCCTCTCAGGGAATCCCTAGAAGTATTCATTCAAAAAATATTTATTTATTTATTTATCTATCTTCCTCTCTCTCTCTCTCTCTCTCTCTCTGTCTCTCCCCTACATGTTAGCTACCTCCGCGCCAACTCTCCCTTCTTCAGACAGGAGGGAGAAGCAAGGATAAAATGAGAGGTACTCTCCCTCCCCTTGTGGAGCCTACATTCTAGTCTGAGCTCATCTTCACAGGCCTTTGGGGGGTAGGTGAGGAAAAACCAAACGAGATTCATATAGTGCTCAGGTTGGGAAAGGAGCTGTAATTTAAGGATAAGGGCAAACACAAAATTGAGTAGAACTTGGGGCAGTCTTGGGTAGATCAGGATGGAAGATGAAAACCTGAGCAGATCTTAAAGGACAGAGCGGGACCCCAAATGAAATCCACTACAGAAATCCGACCCTGTCTCTGCTTGTCTCTCTTCGCGTGTGCGTGTGTGTGTGTGTATTTATTAATCACATACGAATAATTCACTTTAAAAAAGAACTTAAATTTGAATCTCAAAGTCAGTATCCAGCCATTTCTGTTTGTTTTCCTAAGTTGTAAAATTGATCCCTGACCTCCTTTCAGAGCCTCAGTGTTCTCATCTGTGCAGTAGGGAGGTTTCTCTTTCTATTCTGCAGGACATTTCCAAAAACCAAACTCAAGAATACACTTTAAAGCAATTTGTAGACTGCAACCTGGTAAACAAGTAATGATAGCAGCGACTTTGTATTTCTTTATAAAGCTTTTTGCCATATGTCGCCTGCTTTTTTCTATTCACTCCGCAAGATAGACCTTATTGATCCTACTGACAGACACTGACGTTCTGAGAGGCTAATTGAATAGCTCAAAGTCACACAGCAAGTAAATGGCAGAGGGGTCACATCCTCTTCAAGAGCAGCCCTTTTCCCAGGGGGTCTGCGTGGCTCAGTCGGTGAAGCTTCTGACTCTTGATTCCGACCCAGGTCGTGATCTCAGGGTCATGAGATGGGGCATGAAATGGCTCAGCGCTGGGCACGGAGCCTGCTTCAGATTCTCTCTCTCCCTCCTGCCCCCCCCCCGGCCCTCACCCCTGTGCCCGAGCAGGAGCACACTCTCCTTCTCTAAATTAAAAAACAAATAACAACAACAACAGCAACCACAACTAAAACAAGACCAGTCCTTTTCCATAACCTCCATTTCCTGTTAGCTATTTAATGAGACATCAGATCATCGTCAGTAGCCTTAGCTTCGCCTAACCACCCTGCCTTCTGGTCACAGTGAGCCAGCTCTGTACAAATGACCCACTGTCAGAAATCTCAGGCTATCTAAATTCTCTATTTAGTTAAAAACAAATATCCAGAGGTATGAAGAAGGTAGACTAAAAAGAAGGCAACTGGAGAAGACGTTGAGGTTTAAAACAGAGCTCTTATCGTGCTGGGTAATTGCTCTTCATAGTTTTTTTTTTTTTAAGCAGAAATTATAGATCCATAATATGCTAATGAACATTCACACTCACAGCATGCGCTGTAATGACTCTGGTGGAGAAGCACGCAGCTTCCATTCGGTTCGGGACTGGCTGCCAAATGAGATCATACCTAGTTTCAAGCAATCATAGGTTAAATAATATCTGGAGCTTGCTCTAAAATACACATGCGTGTGCACACACACCACTATCACCGCCACCACTATAAAATAACATTTTAAATTACAATAAAATAGAAATGAAATCGGAAAGGAAGAGGAATCTCTAGAGCAAACAGTGAAATTGAGCCAAAAATTTAAGCCTTTTTAAAGGTTAAACAAAACAAAATAAATTAGGGATCTGATGGAAACTTCACTCTCATCCGAGTTTACTGTCACTCACAATTCTTAGAAATGCTGGAGCCTGAGAGACGTAACATCAGTGAAGAAAAATTGCAGTCCTGTTAGACACAGGACGGTCGCCTTCATGCTTTGCCGAGACCCATACGGCTTCTGTCCTCAACACTGAGGGGCTGGAGTGTGGGTGTGTTTTACACGGGTGTGAAGAGAGTGCTCCGTCCAGCCCCTGCCCCCCGTCCGTTCACCGTAACAGAGTTGCCAACATTTCAGATCTGAGCCCATCAAACTTAAATAATTTACTCATGGTCTCCCACATCATTTTGCCCACTGATGGGCAAAGACCCAGTGTCAGTAAGGAGCTGATTATTTTTACCCTTCCTGTCTCTGCTGAGTGACTGCATTTTTATACAGCCTAGGGTTTTGCAATGCTGGTCCCTCTCCCTTCCTCTGTTTTCTCTAAGAACTGAAATAGACTTGACTCCCTGTCATAATTCGAATCTGTATGGTTAGTGCCCTTCCTTAAGGTGAAGTCCATTCTACTCTGCTCCCGTTTCTGAGGCACTCCATGCAATGCTGAGATAAGACCAGCTCAGTCCCAAATAGACACATCTTATTTATTTCCCCAATGTAAGGCAGCCTCTAAGTGTTATGGATGTACAAGTGACTCTACAGATGTGTCTTTATTTGGGTTCTTCCAGAAGCCAACCCTGAAATAAGGATTTGAGAGCAATTAGGGTATTTGGAACATTATCCAGGGAAACAGTAGTGAAGGGCAGCGGTGATGGGTTGTATTAATTCTCCTGAGCTTTCTTTCATACTGCTGTGTGAGAAGGGAGACCTAGCTCCAGCTATCATACCTAGTTTCAAGCAATCATAGGTTAAATATCTGGAGCTTACTCTAAAATACACATGCGTGTGCACACACACCACTATCACCCATTTCTGAGGCACTGGGCAAAGAGAAGCAAAGTGTAGCATTTAGAAGTCAGAACTCCATGGGTTCCATGGTAAAATACTAGAGAACGTAATGGAATACCAGCATCATTTGCAAGAGGATAGGTACACCCAAGTGGAGTAAGAGTAGAATCCCCAGCATCAGGGCTGTTAGGTTGAAATGTATGCATGTGTGTAAACCATGCAAGGTTTGTGTATGGTAAGCGTTCAGTAGGCATTATTATGTTATACCTACAACTATTATTATTGTGATCTGTATTTTACCTACTTGTATATTCATTTTTATTTTCTTGGTAATCATTCATTTCTCTGTGGTTTTTTAAAAAAGGTAACATGAAAACATTAGAGAAAACTGTTAATACCCTCAAAGAAATAAGATATTGTTTTTCTTGAGTTTAGGCTGGGATACTATATTTAGGAAAGCAGTATTTAAAGGCAATAAGTATACACCTGGAATCCTAAAAAGATATAAGAGCCGAAAAGAAAAATTAATTGAAGGGGTAGAAAATAAGTTGAGGATACTAGTCAGACTAGTATCTGTAGCTAAAAGGGAAAGGAGATGCAAAAGGGGAGGACAACATAAGGAAAATTTGGGCCACATTTTCCATAAAACTTATATTCTGTTACCAGGAATATAGAGCCCATCAACATATGATATGTGTTTGCCATTTTTACAGAAATACAGTGTGTGTATAGTCATATGAGGTTTCTCCTGCTTCCAAAATCCCAAATAACTTCAGCACGTAGAAGGTAGGTCTGTTCTTACAGACTCCCATAGTCCATAGAAAGAAGAGGTAGGTTAGTGGTTCTCAAACTTTCTGGTTCATGACACCCTTAATGTTTAGTAATACTTCCATGGTCACCAAAGCCAGAATTAATACTTCACAACTCCATGCATTAAGTATTTAGCCATTAGGTCCAAGAAATTGGAAAAGTATTTATGTCTCAGCAATAAGATACCCATTGAAAATACAGCTGACCCTTGAACAACGCAGGGGGTAGGTGCACTGACCCCCTCACAGTCGAAATTCTGTGTATAACTTTCAACTCCCCAGAAACTTAATTACTAATAGCCTGCTTACCAATACCGCAAACAGTCTGTTAACACATGGTTTGCAAGTTATATGGATTACATACTGTATTCTTAAAATAAAGTAAGCCAGATACTGAGGTGTCTTTATGGGAAGAAACGATGCATATGTCAGCCTGCACAGTTCAAACCATGTTCAGGTGTCAACTGTAATAATAATAATACAAATTTAAAGAAAAATAATAGTGTATTTCTTGAATAATACTGACGATGGGATGTGTTTTCTGTTGGACTCTGCGTGCTAATCCTACTTCCAACTTCCAACACTTGCATTCCTTCAACTGAAAATAACCTCTGGCCTCAGAGCCCATGTTGTATCCAGCCCTTTGCAGGTGAGAAGTGCCAGGGAATTAACATGCCCCCAGAGCGCTCCCAACCAAACAGCGGGAAGAATCAGTGCAGGAATGCTCCAGCTCTGCTACCCATTAAGGACATAAGTGTAAGGTGTTTGTATCTGTTTATCTCCTGGAGCTCCCCATTTGGAGTCAGCTCCCGTCAGTGGGAGTTTGCTTGGTAATGTCCCCTTTTATTGGCTGTCTCACTTTCCTACTTCCTCCTTCTAGTATTGCCAGGAATCTCCTCCTAAGCAATATACTTCTTCACTTGAACCCTGTCTCCAGGTCTTCTCCTGGAGAAAATCAAGCTAAGACAAATGAAGTAATGATTCACCAGCCTTACACCACGTACTGGCTATTCTTGTAAAGTCTCTCATTTCTTTCCTTTGCTCTCGATCCCAGATGCTAACTTGGAATGTTATTTATGATAGGCACAGAGCTAATCATTATATTCTTATGGTGTCTAATCACACTACAGTTCATTCAACTGAAATGCATCAAGCCCCCAGGTTTTACACACTGTGTTCAGTGCTGGAAATACCAGTATAAATCAATATAAATAAGACATATAATTTTTGCTTTCAAAAGTTCATAGTCTCAGGTAGAAAGATTTATCAACTGGCAACTCTTAATATATAGTAAATACTTGAAAGCCCTCAATAAATAGTTCCTGTGTACCTGAATAAATAGGCATCCTTCTTGCTCCCATAATTTTCTTTACTTTTTTCATTGTGTTCTTTATTTCCTTATACAACATTGTCAAGAAAAAACAAGAGCAGTGGGTACAGGTCATAAGTCACACGTTAGGACGAGTCCCCTTTGTCATCTGTGCAGTAAAAGGAGGGTCTGTTTGGTCCATTTGTTTAGAATAATGCATTGTGAGACCAAGACTATCAGTCTCACCTTGGGTAGACCTATGGAAAAGAAGGCAGAAAAGAATTAACACAAATCCATCACTACTGCTAAAGAAAGAGCTTAAAATTATCACTCATGGTGGGATAAGAGCATCATGCTTATTAGTAAAGGAGATAGCTTTAGGAAAAGAATCATGTGGAAATCTTCCCCTTTACCCAACTCAATAATAAAGTCTGTGGGAAAGTCTTCTTCAGCAGTCCGGGGTCAGAAGACTGCTCCCTAGTTCCGTACGTATTAAATTCAGTAGTCCTGTGCCGCATTAGCCATCACTTCCCATACAGAATTAAGTGAAATAACTGGAGAGACAGGTACACACAGAAGTATCTATCGAAGGATATCACAAACTCATAATTCCTTGCCCACCGTCAACAACGACAACACACCGTGAAAAGAATTACTTTAAAATAATTAGAAGTTATTTCCAATTTAAGTATATTTTCATCAAAGGTTCAGAGCCAGTCTTGTTAGCAGAGTAGAAAGAAAGAAATTCTGCCTTCACGCATGATGTCATAAAGTGATTTATAATGTGAGCACCACCATAGTTAGTCATCACGATTCGAAGACGTTAGTTCTCGGGAGCTCGTGGAAGGTCGCAGCCACAGTGGCTGCCAGTCTGTCAGTTTGAAGGGAATGCCGTATTTCCCCTGAACACTTTAGTCCTCTGTTGGTCAGCTAGAGCCTACAATTTATGCCCCTGGGGTTAAGTGTTGAAGGCAAAGAGATTTAAAACTCAGGGGGTTCCTCAAATGAATCACTGATAAGGAGATACTGTGTTTACGTGGTTATGGTCACCGTGTTGCTGGGGCAGCCCTCTCGAAATGAGCGACATGAAAAACAGAAAACTCTTCACTGCCCTCCTGTTTCGTTCATTTTCAGACAACAAGAAAATTGAGTCATCCTCACCCGTGCGCATGCATGTGTGCGCACACACGTGCACGCGCACACACACACACACACACACACACACACACACACACACACACACACACTGAGACACACACACACACAGGCAGGAGTAATTTAAACCCCTGTACAAAGTCAGACATGGTAACTAGGTCCCTGAAAATTTCTGCAGCCAGCCACTAGATAAACACAGGGGATCGATAAGTGACGATGAAATTTGTATTATAATATAGTCAACTCCTATGCGTCGTTGCCAGGGACAAAGGAACAGGAGTCGTTTTAGAAAAGTACACTTCTTTTTTTTTCTTTATTATTTGTAATGACCTTTTGGAAAATCGTAACACAGTAACTGTCCTTGTTAGATTCAATCTAAGGAACTCACAAACACTACGAATTTCCATTTTGTAGTATTGTCTGGTTGTATTTCTAAAAGGAAAGAGGCTTAGGTTTTTATATATTTGTATTATATAAGGGATTTTAAATGTGTGTGTGGAAGCGAGGGGAGATAAATAATCAGTTTAGCAAACTCCCCTATTTTGAACTAACTAAAAGGGAAACCGCCTGAATTAATGACTATGTTGGAGTCAATGCCATCTTTTTCCTTCCTGAGTATGTTCAGTGCCTCACACTAGGCTAATAAAATGTTGCCTAGAAGCAGTCATTAGAGAAACTACTTTACTAAATAAGAATGTAAATAAGAATGAGTCACAATTTGTAGAGTATCAATTGTTTTAAGGGAATATTCCAAGGCACCATTTACATAAACCAATTAAAGGCAACCCCAACAAACTTGTTTACATGATAAAATCAAGCCATGGGCTCCTATAACTAGAAAACTAATAGTCCAAAAGTTTGTAGACATTTACATAGCAAGCTTGGTACAAGTGTTGCATGGCACCACACCTCCCCAGTTCTGATACTCACCCTTTTTACTTATATTGGACAAAGAAAAGAGGCACTGACAGTTCTGCATAAACAGATACACACAGACACCCGCCCTTTGCTGATGTTTGGCACAGAGGAAATGAAAACCTCGTGCCTATTTTGTTCCTGCTTTCTTGGGCCTGAAAGAATACCAGAAAGGGTGAAAAGTAGAACATCCGAAGGGGAGAAAAAAAAAAGAAATCAACATACTGATCACAAATAAATGGCTTTTCTGGAACAAAACAAAGCAAAATACGAACAACAAAAATAGTCTTTTTAATCTCCCAGGGAATAATTTTAAATACATGTTTATTTTTAGGATGCAAAACTCATGACATCAGAGACCAAACAAACAAACAACTGTTGCAATTATAGTTATGGTCAAATGCTGATGAATCGATTCAAAGTAGAGTAGAAATGAGAAGAGAATTAAGACAGCACCTTTAAAAACATGATTCTCCTAATCAAACTAGGAGACCAGACAGCAGGCAAATGCCAAGAAATAAGGGTCTGATGTCTGCCCTTTCCAGGACATTTGTGTTAAAGAGCAATGTAATTTTTAAAATGTGGGAGATAACGGTGCCCAGTCAAAGAAAACAGTGCATTTAGAGTATGTAATGAAGAATTTTCCTTGACAGGGAGGGATAGCAAACACTGTTGCTGGATTGATTCAGGATAATTTACCACCAATTCTGTAAAAGATACTCTTCCAAAATCATAACAAAAGACAACCGTTCTTTGTTTTAGCTTCAGTCAGCCTCTATTCATCACTTATCAATAAGGAAAAGACATGACTTATTTTTGTTATTAAGAAAACACATTTCCTCCACTGGTCCCTCCATCATTTTAATTTGAATTTCAGAGGCTCCTATAAACCCTCTAAGCCAACATCAAAGATGCAAGAGGTGAAATGATTTCCTCTGTCTCCTAAATATTTGGAGGCCAGACTTCTGCTGGAATAGGCTATCCTGACTCTGTCTCTAAGCCAGCTGAGGGGACCGAATGTTTCTTTGGTGCAGAGATAGAACAATAGCCAAGGAAGACAAAGCAGCTCATATTTCTGTTGCTTTTTTTTTTTCTCATCAGTGTCACAGAATCATCAGCGATGAAGTGTTCTGGTACAAACTACATGGCAGTAATCGACATGATGAGTCTTTTACTAAAATGGGGAGAGTCTGAAGAAAGTGTATTTTAAGACTTTCAGTGTAGTTGGTCCTTGGCTTCTCTGCTAGGATGCTAAAGGAGAGTCAGGCTTCATTAATGTCAAGTCTGATAAAATTGCTGGGGACATGGGACTTCAGTTGTAGAGAGGTGGACTGAGTCTACCAATTCTTTTTAAACCAAAATTTAACAAAGCTTTCTGAAAATATTACATATGGCGTGTATCAACTTATGACATGTGGCCAATAACAACAGATGTAAATTTAACTTGGGAAATCAGATATGAAAGGCATACTAACTCATTAATAACTTGTATTATTGAACTCTGGAGACAATACACAAGTAATTAAGCATGACACAGTCAGTGGAGAGTTTTGACCACCAGTGCTGTCACCATCAAGGGTGCCATGTAGGATTTTACAGGAGCAGGGGAGATGAAGATGTACTTTTTGAATGTTCCCAGAGACTTGATATTGAAAAGAGCCTTCTGGCATACATGTCAAGGTTACCTAGGAACAAAGAAAATGGTAGCCAGGAAGAGCTGCATCACTGTTGAGAGATGTATTTTCATTGGAAAGGCAAGCCAACAGTGGGTAAACGACATAAGGAGACATCATGTCATCCACTGGAATTGGTTATCATCAGTGGGCAACAGCCCAGCTGTGAAGGGGATGCTAGAAATAACAATTATAGTCCTTTCATCCAGAAGCCTATATTCCACCTGAGACATCTCTAAACAAAAGAGTCCATAATACACACAGATACAGTTACCAAAAATAATGTACTGAAGATAATGATCATTTAGAAGAGATATTTAGCATTAAAAAGAGAGGAGTCAAGAAAGGCTGTTGGAGGAATTACAGTAAGAGCTTGCTCAGTTGAATTTCACAGTGAAAAAGGACAGAAGTGCATCTAAGTTGTAAGGTATAGGTGTGAGCTGTTAGGTGTAAGTGTAGCTAGAAATGATCACCCTTTCAAAGGGATTTTGAGTAATTAGACCGGACTGAAGCATTAGATTCTGGACTGTGAATGTCTCGATTGCCACTCTGAAAATGACATTAGACTCTAGAACAGGGCTGCTCGATAGAACTTTCTGTGATGACGAACTGCCTGGTATTTGCACTGTCCAATATCATAGGCATATGTGGCTACGGGGCATTCGAAGTCTGGCTAGTGCAACTGAGAAACTGAATTTTAATTTTATTTAATTCTAATTAATTAAAATTTAAATTTAAGTAGCCACATGAGGCTAGTGGTGTCATTGTTAAACAGCACAGCTCTGGGGAGTAGGGAATCACTGTAGGTTTTAAGCAGGGAATGACAAGATAAAAACCATATTTTAGGCAAGTTAATTTGGCAGCAGTGTTTAGGAGAGTTAGGTGGAAAATGAGTAGTTCTCTTGAGATTGTACTGAATTTATAAATCAGTCTGGAAAAATTGGACATCTTTAAAATATGAGCCTTCCAATCATGAACGTGATGTATTGCTACATTTATTTAGGTTTTCCAATTTTTAAACACCTCTGAACAGGTTTTATAAGCTTATAGCAACGTAGTTCATAATCACAAAAATATGGAAACCATCCAAATGTTCATTGGAAATATAATGTGTAAGTAAAATCAATGGTGTGTTCTATTGCAAGGAAAAGGAAAGAGCTGTTGCTCTCCGCAGCATTATGAATATATTAGGTAAATGAAGTAAGACACAAAATGATACACTTAGTGTTACTCCATTTAGAAAAGATACAATAATAGGCAAAACGAAGTTGTGTTATTTATATGAATTGTAAAATCATATAGAAAAGCAAAGAAATTATTTATTGTAAAAGTCAAGATAATGATTTCTTCTACATGGAAGGGATGCGATTGCAACATGGACTCTTTCTAGGATTATTGTTAACCTGGTTATTTCTCAGTCTGGGTGGTTTGTGTTGAAAGTCATTGTATATACTAGCGCTGACTAAAGGCGTCACAGCCATACAGGCGAAGTTACTATTTAAAACGAAACAAACATTGCTCAAAGGCTTTGCTGTTACCGTCCACAAAACCTCTATGCTATAAGCACCCATGAGTTTTCTCTAACATTATTACCTACGATGGTGTCAAATATTATGCATATTGTGTTTATATGTTGAAAATCATAGGGTTTGCTACTTGTTTTTTATAATTTGTCCTACTTGACAGTCTTCCATTATCTTATTTCACACTTGTGTCATTTCATGTTGATGACAAATCTGCTCTTACCGGCTAGTGCTGAAATTTCCAATATTGATAAGATTCTGAAGTTAGGTGAGCTTGCTAGGGCAAGAGTAATGATAATCAGAGAGCACCTGACAAGTGATTAATAGAAGGGACGGTTCACCTCTCTGCTCCAAAAATAATAATAATGACCATAAGACTTAAAAATAAGTATATAGGGCGCCTGGGTGGCTCAGTGGGTTAAAGCCGCTGCCTTCGGCTCAGGTCATGATCCCAGGGTCCTGGGATCGAGGCCCACATCGGGCTCTCTGCTCGGCGGGGAGCCTGCTTCCTCCTCTCTCCTCTCTCTCTGCCTGCCTCTCTGCCTACTTGTAATCTCTCTCTCTGTGTCAAATGAATAAATAAATTAAAAAAAAATCTTAAAAAAATAAAAAAAAAATAAGTATACCTATTTGACATATATAAAGAGGAAAAAAAAAGAATGGTAATGTGAGTCCAGGGTTCACTGTATTTTATAAATTTCCAAAGAATATCATCCTAGTGAAACTAACATTGGCATATGGCAGCTGGATGGTTTAGAAAATAGCATAGCAAAGAAAAGAGAGATGAAGATTTTTAAGAGTTCTAAAATTTGATACAGTAATCTCAGGGGCAGCTACAAGATTTAAAAAAGAAACCTTGCCTGCATTCTCTGAAGTTTTCCTATACTTACTTAGTCACTCCCTGATTCCTTGAAGTGCTTCTGTGTCAGAGAGAAGAGTGGAGGATGGCTTGCCGAGGACAGGGTGCAGGGTGGAGGGCAGAGCATCTTGGGAGAGAAGAGGAGAGGATCTTGAAGAAAGGGAAAGAGAGTTATTAGACCCAACGATGGCAAGAAAGTGAACATATTCTGAAATTCAGAGGTCTGAGCTGGAAACCATGGGGGAGCGTCTCAGGACCTGAAAAGGGAAGTTGGCACCAAGAAGCCAAAGGCCTGTGTGCAGTCCCCTGACGTGTGGCAAAAACTTCAGTGAGAGGCCACAGAATAATTAATCCTAAATGCTGAGAAATAGGCACACCGGCAATACGTGTCTTTGCTTTGTTCTAGATTCTGAATCTGAGTTCACGGTCACCAGCCGTGTCTTTCTCTTCGGCCAGTAACACTTAGCACGCATTTAACCATTAACACTTAGCCCAACATTTAACCCCTTTTTGTTGATATAGCTATGAATGTGTTACACACATTTTTGTACAGTTAAAAACAAAAACAAAACCTCCTTACCTTTATTTCAAATGATGTTTTCACAAGAATCCACACTGCCTCCTGATTAACTTCTCTACTACCATGAATGGAAAGTACAGTTGCACCTAGTACGGACTACCTGGTGTAAAATTTAGGCACCAGAGAGGTAGAGATATAGACCCCTTTTGAAACCTTTTCCTTCCACCCCACCCCACCCCCTTCCACGAATGGATTCAACATCCTTAAATTTCAAAAGGCAGGACAAAAAGGTGATGTTTTGACAAAATGAGCTTGGTTGTTTGGAAGCAGCCCCCAAGGCAGAAGCTCTGAATTGGGGGCCTGATGTGGATTTCTCCATAATGCAGATAAAACTTCATGATATATTTAAATCCTTTTCCGCAAACATTTCCCTGATTTGTTGCCAAGCTGTCACTGAATTTAGTAATCCAGACAGATTACCATAGAGGTTCTATTTTTAGGGTCCTTCTGTTACTGTGGCAGTTGCAGCTGATCGGATTACAGCTCTATCCTACCCATGTAAAATGCATTGATGCTTCAAGAGGAACCTGCACTCCACTCCCGTAATTACAATGTCAGACTCATCGCTGGGTATTTCTCTCTGAATTTATTTTGGAGTTCCGTTGTGGCCAATCCATTATTAACTCATGAGATGGTGTGTTGTCTTTTAGTTTCACTGTGTGCCTTTCAATACTAGCTCACTAGTGTGTGTGTGTGTGTGTGTGTGTGTGTGTGTGTGTGTGTTGGGGGGTGGGCGATTGAAAATGCAAGCTGTGGATCACAGAGGACATATATAATTTCTCTGATTCTGAAGGCAGAAAAATATGCAACACAGACATCACCCTCCTATAAATGACAATATCTCCATCTAGTGGTGAAAATGAGCATAATAATCATATTCCCTTCACTGATGAGAAAAGAGGCATTTACGAAGTTGTCTCAAAACAGAATCTGTATTTTACCTACAGAATATAAAAATTTTCCTAAGAAGAATAGATATTCATGTAGCCAAACTGGACCCTTTCCTGCAGGCTTTGCAAGGTAAAAATAAGTCCATTTACTTCAGAGAAAGTTTGGCTTCCGAAAATGACTGCCCCTCCGTGTTCAGTTGTGCAAGATTTATCAATAATCTCTTTTATGATTTTGTTATGAGACATTGGAAGGGAGACAGTTATCAAGTATAGTGAAATAACAAGTTGAATTAATTTCATTTGGATTTTTGTATTTGGTCTAAGAAGTAAATTTCCCAAGAAATTTCTCATTTCAGGCGCCTGGGTGGCTCAGTGGGTTAAAGCCTCTGCCTTCAGCTCAGGTCATGATCCCAGAGTCCTGGGATCGAGGCCCACATTGGGCTCTCTGCTCGGCAGGGAGCCTGCTTCCTCCTCTCTCCTGTCTCTCTGCCTGCCTCTCTGCCTACTTGTAATCCCTCTCTCTCTGTCAAATAAATAAATAAAATCTTTAAAAAAAATTCTCATTTCCTATAAAACTACCTTTTATTGATTTCATAGTGTTTACACCCCAGTGAGCTAGTATAAATTATACATATATATACAGGAAAATTGCATCTTTTCCTTGAAGGAATAAAGGCTAAAGAAGAATGTTGAGGTTTTCCTATTTTGTAGATTACTACAATCTCAATCCAAAAGTCCTTGCAATATAAAGCCAGTAATTAAAGGCTGTCTTTCACAAATGCTCTCGATAATGTTCTTGTTATTTGTTAATGCAAAACTCATGATTGTTTTTAATTAATCTTCCAGCCCATATCAAGTTATGTAACTTGTAGTAACAAATTTATTTATCTCAGTTTAAATATGTAGTGATCAGGCAGAAAACCAAGATGGCAATGAAGACAAACACCAGACTTGCAGCAAAGCCCCACCAGGTGGCAGCACTTCTGTGGGCATGTCCGAAATCCTGGTCCTTGGACTTAAAGTACTCAGATCTCCACTTTTTGGTATGCCACGAGAATTTAGTCTCTCCAGAAGGACTGAGTCAGTAGCCCAGTGCAAAAGAGTGATATCTTTCAAGTCAGAATGCCAACGTATTAATGTCAAATTGAGGATATTCCACTCCTGAGACTGTAATGTCAGAATATACAGAAATCATAGCAAGTAGGTATGGAAATATACACAGATGTGTGGCCATATACACATATCTGTTTCTTGGTTCTGTGCACCGAGCAGCCCTAAAGGCAGTCACGCTGCAGTAGCTATGCAGACCTAGGGACCAGATCCTGGTTCCAAAAATTATCCTCCCTTAATGGAGGTATGGCTCTTTGAAGAAATGAATGATTCCAGAGCTCCTGTAAGGAACTGCAAGACAACCTTGTGGCTATTTTTGCCCAGAAAATACGGAGGTTCTCAGAACAATCGGGGCATATCAAAATGACACAGAAGCCAGCCCAAAGAGGCTCTCAGTGTTTAACTCCAGACAATATGCACATCAAAATAAATTATGATATTAATGGATTATAAGATGTCAGAGTTATAAAAGTCAAAGATAAACTGAGGAACTATTCCAGAATCAGGAAGATGAAAGAGACATGACAACTAAGTGCAACATGTTGGTCCTGGATTAAAACCTTGACCAGATATTTTTCGGGGGGTGGTAGTGGTGGCAGGTAGCTCTAAAAAGATGTTATTGGGACAACTGTAAAACATAAAGTAGGTCTACAGATTAGATAGAAGTATTGTATTGATGTTACTTTCCTGATTTTGAGAATTATATTTTGGTTTTGTAAGAAAATATTCTTTTCTCCAGGAGACACCTGACAAGATATTTAATAGTAAAGGCTAAAAGTTACTTTCAAATGAATTAGAAAAAAGCATGTGTGCGTGAGTGTGTGTATGTTGAAAGACACAGAACAGAATAGAGGAAAAATGTTAAAACTGAGGAATCTTAGTAAAAGATATATATGAAAATTCTTTGTACTATCCTTACAACTTTTCTGAAATCTGAAATTTTTCAAAATGAAAAAAATTAGAGGGCGTCTGGGTGGCTCAGCTGGTTAAGTGACTGCCTTCGACTCAGGTTATGTTCCTGAAGTCCCAGAATCGGGTTCTGCCTCAGGCTTCCTGCTCAGCGTGGAGTCTGCTGCTCCCTCTGATCCTCCCCCCCCTCAGGTGCTCTCTCTCTCTCTGAAATAAATAAATAAAATCTTTTTAAAAATTAGAAATTTAGTGTCTAGAAAATAATATTAACAGACATCCAGGGACATACAACTTTCATAAATGTCAAGCTTAGAATTCACGGTTTTCAGAGAACATTGAGAATTACTCACTGGGTATGAGAAACTAAAGTAATACGTCCCTGTCATTCATCATCTTATAATTCACAAGATAAAAAATAAAATATCTGTATGTTATGTGTCGGATAAAGAAGACACTGAAAAATGATGCTGACAAACTTTTAGTTCAAAAAACCTGAAATGAGCACAGGATTTTTTCCTTCCTTCCTTTTTAGAATCTCCCTGAAATAATAGTAAATATACAAAAGAAGAATAAATGACTTACGGTGCTAAAAGCAATAAAAGATGCCATCAACCAGCCACATAAACCTACATTGTTGTAATACAGAAAGTTGACAGAATCCTACTGATGGATAATTAGAATAGAGAAAATGACTCAAAACTTGTGCAAGGAGAAGGCTGAAAAACAGATGGGAATTTCTCTCTATGGAACCACAGAGTGGCCAAGCTCAACATTGGCAAAGATGGAGACAATGAAGGGTCAGAGGGTGTCCTCAGAGTTATTAGTAAAAGGCTGAATATGGAGTGACTAAGTTTCTGTAGTTACAGCTGGCTGGGCTATCTACCCCAAATGATGGCCCAAAAGGAGAAGGTAATCAGGTGGATACACCCTTCTCCATCCCCCTCTTGGGGTGCGTATGAGTGAGGGTGTCCGCAAGAGAGAAGGCTGAGAGATTGCAGGGTTGTGGTCCAGCTGGCTCTCCTTGTCCAACCCCAGAGCCATGCACCGCTAAACACACTCTTATAGCAGGAAATAAATCCTGACTTGTTTAAGCCATAATCCTTCTGGTTTTCTTTTATCTGGAGCCAAAATCATTCCAAAACTGAACATTCAAATGCACAAATGCAATCTTTAGAAAACCCAAAAATAATGCAAAACTTAATGAACATTTTTCTTAAAGATTTTATTTATTTATTTGACAGAGAAAGAGATCCGCTGCCGAAAGCAGCAGCTCAACCCACTGAGCCACCCAGGCACCCCAAAAATTAATGAATATTTGTAGGAGCAGGTGGGACTGGGGAAGGTAAAAAAGCTATCTTCATCTTTTGCAGGAGAGATGTTAAAACTTTCTAAAGTTCCTAAGTTAAGAAATAGATGTATAGGTTTGTAATAAGAGTTGTTGAGTTAAAACACCAGAAGAAATACATTTTTAAGTGAACTTATGCATTTTCTCAGACAATACAAGAACAAATTAGGAAAAAGGATGTAAATGATTTAAATGCCAACATTTTAAATAAGAACATACAAATCATATATGTTGAGACTATGAAAAGAGATCTCATATAATGTGACATATTATTCTCTTAACTTAATAACACGTGTATACTTATTTGTACAAATCAAAAAATACATTAAAAACTACATATCAGGGCGCCTGGGTGGCTCAGTGGGTTAAAGCCTCTGCTTTCGGCTCAGGTCATGATCTCAGGGTCCTGGGATCGAGGCCCGCATCTGGCTCCCTGCTCAGCGGGGAGTCTGCTTCCCCCTCTGTCTGCCTGCCTCTCTGCCCTTGTGATCTCTCTCCCTCTGTGAAATAAATAAATAAAATATTTAAAAAAAAAAACAACTGCATATCAAAATTCCAGATATTTCCTAAGTCTTTGTTTTGCAGTTTGTTCTCAGGATGGACAAAAGAAAGTAAAAATATATATTTTTTCCTTCTATGCAGCTGAGAAGCAATAAAATGCTCCCAATGTAAAGAAAATTTACTTAGTCCTTGGAGCAGAGTTTAAAGATCCCTGGGAAGATGTAATTATATAATTACCTGATTTCATATGCTGTCAATGCATGCTTTTTTCCTTCTGTAACATTTCCATTTTCAGTACTCTTTTTTCATTTCTCCTCAATGTATCCGTTATGTGCCCTCAGTTTGATACTAATAGTCTTAACAATTTGAAAATCCCCACTTAGAGTGTGACCTGACCGAGCAATCTGCAATAAACCCAGGGGTCGTTGGGCATAGTGCCAAGGGCAAGAAGCAAAGAGTATTTAAAAGCAAGAATCATTCATCCAAGAACAGGGATGCTTTCTGCCACATTTCAATTTTCAGCTTACTGAGTTCTAAATGGAGTTATGCTTTCTTATTAATAATTTGCAACCTTAATAACCAGCAAAATGCTTCTGATGAGTCAACAGAAGTGGGATTTGTTTGTTTGTCTGTTTCTACCCTCGCATGGGTGGCAATCAGGATCCTCGCCACATTTCTGTTTTGTACCAGCACAGTAATGAGTCTGGTAAGAGGCTGCCATGCCTTCTCCTGTCTCTCATAGATTCATCTACTTCTTCAACAGAATTCACGTTCAGGTTGAAAGTGGAGATACGATAAGCTTTGGTTCCCTGGGGGACACCCAAGTGTTCAACCAGCCTAGAACTCTGGAGAGTCAATGCTTACACATTAGATTGGACAGTCATCAAAATGTGGATGGAAGACAAAAACAGACTTGTGAATGCTATCACTTGACCGTTGTTGGGTCAAGTATACTGCCGTGGTTAATATAGACCAAATGTGTCCCCCTCGAAATTCATATATTGACGTCTAATCTCCAAGTTGATATTAGGAGATGGGGTCTTTGGGATTTGCTTAGGTTTTAAGGGCAGAGTGCTCATGAATGAGGTTTTAGTGATCTTATAAAAAAGGCTGCAGAGAGACCCTTCACCCTCTGCCATGCAAGGTTACGGGAAAAGACAGCTAACCGTTGTCTAAGCACTAGAAAGACGGTTCTCACGAGACACTGAATCTGGACTTCCCAGCCTCAGAACTGTGAGAAACAAGTTTCTGTTGTGTTTAAGCCATCCAATCTGTGGTGTTCGGTGAGAGCAGCCTGAAAGGCCTAAAACACCCACTAACACCTCAAGCTTAGGCAGAGAAGGAACCCTTTAAAAAGGAGGAATGGAGAGAACAGGGAAGTCACAGGAGGAGGGGACGACATCAAATAGCACATCAAACGCAGCAAAGGAGCCCAGAAAGATAAGCACTAGCCGTGGTTATTGTGCTGATAAAGTCACCCTGGGTTGACCAGGGGTCAGTTCAGCAGAGTAGCCAGGAATAAAGGGGACTGAGGAAGCAGAGCCTGTCACTGAGGTGAACTTTGAAGCATGGACTCGAACAAGGACAAGAATGACTTGTACGGTTCCTAAAAGTCTGCACTCCCTTAATCAAATGCAGTGTACAACGGAATTAGGGAAAATGGGTAAGTGGGCTCTCTAACGCCTCACTTCAAATAAAAATAATAAATACATAAAGCCATTTACTGTTTTTAATGCACATACAGCTTTTCCCCTTGTTGATCATTTTTACTCCTTTGTATTCTTTAAAAAATTTTTTCCTATACTTCTCCTGGCAACAGTTATGTCTCTTGGGCTAGACTGTAAACCATAAGAGGAAACAGAACTTGCATTGTAGTTCTTCTATGCTTCTTCCTTAAGCAGTTCTTTGTATACACTTAGGAGGAAGTTCTTAACAGTGACCACTAGATGGCGGTAAAGGTCAAACGTTGAATGAAACCAGGCCAGAAAACTTCCACGAGTAATACTTGTGAAATCAATGATGAAGGCACACATTTGAAATCAATATAAGTCATATTGCCAAATGCTATTGCTAACACATATCTGAAAATAATGCTGACACACTGTTGGTACTTAAAAAGCCGATTCTCTTGGGGAAAGCAATGGAAATATGAAAGCCAAGTGGTTAAAAAACACAACTAAGTTAATATGTAATGATGTGCCTGTTTGTATGACAACTACACCCTCCACGACTCCTAGAGACACACTCACCAGCTTTTTAGACAATATGAGAACCATACCTGAAATATTAAAGTCCAGTTCTGTGCCTTCTGTCAGAAAACATGCATTTCCCCAACAAGTAGAGTAGAGCCATTTCTTCACTTAGCATTTTACCATTCCTCATTCTAGCATTGTCTTTGTTTTCAGGAATAATTGGCTAATGCAAAAAGTAGAAAATAACGTCAGGATAGTGTATAATAATTCTCACTGTATTTAATGACATTTGTTTTTAATTTAAAATAATTTTACAGTCTCTAATTTTTTGCCAGCCTTTTATTTTAGAAAAGATGTGGGATTCTTTGCTGTTTTTGAGCATATTTACCATTTGCTTCTTTGCATAGTGTGAATAGTTATGGTAAAACAATTTAGTTATATAGCTTTTGCTCTCCAAACAGCACCATTTGTGACCTTTGATCAGAGATGAAAAGGACCTCTAACACCTACATGGATTTATCTCCAAGAAAGAATCACAAAAACATGATGGTTTAGTAAATAGCCTGTTGGATCAGAATGTTCCTCACTTCAGTCTGTTTTGATGTAACTTTTCACTAAACAGCCCCTGAGATGACTTACCATTAATTAATTGAAGTGGGTAGCTTATGGTATCAGACACCAAGGACATATACTGAATAAAACACTATTTCTGTTTTTATTTTGTATTGTCTTTTAAGGTGGAGAATCCTTGACTCTTTCATTTTTTTTTTAAAGATTTTATTTATTTATTTCACAGAGGGAGAGAGATCACAAGGAGGCAGAGAGGCAGGCAGAGAGAGAGGGGGAAGCAGGCTCCCCGCTGAGCAGGGAGCCCAATGCGGGCCTCAATCCCAGGACGCTGAGATCATGACCTGAGCCGAAGGCAGAGGCTTTAACCCACTGAGCCACCCAGGCGTCCTCCTTGACTCTTTCAAATGAAGATGGGAAAGAACCAGTAAAGGGAGACTCAAAATAACAAAAAAGCAATAATGAGTCCCATGAAGTATAAATGCTTCCCTATGAGATGCATTTATGTATTTGTTCCACACAATCCACCCAAACACATAGAAAAAAGGAGATACAATGGGTCAACTGCATCCACTTAAAAAAAAAAAACTTTCATATAGTGAATGATTTTACTTCCGTGTTCCTTTAGATAAGAAGTAAAATTTGTGATTTTGTATGAAAGTGAGGATTGTCTCGTTTGATATTTTTTTTCAGGAAAAAGATATAAAACTCACCCAAAAGAAAATATCAATATCTACTTGTAAAGTTTTTTTTTTTAATCTTAAAAAACTATCACACATGACTAAGTCCTAAATTTTACAGGTCCTAAATTTCACAGGAGTCATAGCTCAGATGTAGAGTCAATGTATGAACGTTATTTTGTCTTTGGTTAATCAGGTCTTTCCCCCAAGTCCCAAACACTGGAAGAAAGAATGATCTTTGAATCCTATCTTGTTTTAAATTTGTTAAGGACAGTGCCTCTGGGAACAAATGACCAGTTCAGCTCCAATGTCAAGTGTCCTCTGAGTAGACAGGAGATGTTAGCCAGCAAATAGAAAGGCCAGGGGACATTGAGCCAAAGACCTCAGCCTTTTCCTCTGCAATGACACCCTTCCACGAGCACACTCCAAAATATCCTTGAGAGTAGCCAAGGGAAAAAAATGGAGGAAAAACAGAAACTAAGCCCTTTTTTTCTGGACAGATAGAGGAGTATCTAAAAGATGATTAAATCAGACTAAAATTCACACCAGATGGCACTAAAAGTTCATGTTTCTCCTCCTTAAACTGAGTATGAAAGTTTCTGACGGAGAATAGATTATTTTTTGGTGACATAAAGGAGTTACATTCTGGGTCAGCTTCATGAGTATAAAACCTGCGCAGTCGCCTAGGTTCAGAAATTGTCCATTCAGAAGGGCCCTACATTTGGTTAATGGTCTGCTTCCACCATCTTGAAATTGTTAAGTTTTGGATAAGGACCTTCATGTTTTTATTTTCCCATGAAGTCATACTTAGCTATATTTTCTCTGCTTCTTTATATTATGCTATGACGTAATTTTTTTGTTACCCCACTAAAGATAAATGATTAGTTTTTGGTTTCTTTTTTTCCTTTTGAGAATGACGGTAGCAGTTGGTTTTTCTAGGACTACATGGAGAAATTTTGTCTGTGCTTCTCTGATGTTTTACTTCTATTGTAATAGATTTAGAAAAACTAGAGGATTGAACATGAAGGATTTAAAAGGAAAACGCACAGGATAAAGGGTTTTGATATATAAAAGTTGAGACATTTGAAATCAATAATCAGTTTGCTTTCTGACACCACAAACTTTCCAGTTGTTACAGTCTTTGTGAAAATGGAATGGCAATAATTGTTTCCACTTAGAAGCAAGAGACTATTTCCATTAGACAAGTCCAAACAAAACAGCCTTCTTTCCAGATGGGTTGTGTGGTAGATGACTCAGCCTGGGACTAAGCTTGAATTTCTGTGGATTCCTGCGGTAGGGCCTAACACACACACACACACACACACACACACACACACACACACAGAATGAAATTCTCGATGTGCAGATATATTCAAGTCGTTTTCATTTCCTTTTCCCTCATATCTATTTTTGGTATTCTGCTCTGCTCCTTTTCCCAGAGACTTCCCCTACTTTTACATCAGATCCATGTGTGGTTCCATATTCAAAGAAAAAGGTAATACGTTTTCCACTCCTTTAAAAGCTGACACTATTGAATGTAATAATCTACAGTGAGGTGAGAATATAAAGAATATAATCCACGACTTAGTTTACTACGTGAAACCATTTATCTTCACAGTAGCTAGGAATGATCTGACCTTTCTGATACTGTAGGACATACTGTAACACACAAGCATAGTAAAGGAAGGTATTGTTGGTAGAAGTGCATTGCTAGCCCCTCATAGTAGCAGCTGCTACTATATGTTAATATTTCCTGAGTTTTTAAATTTTTGCTAGAAGCTGATTATCTCACTTAATTTTCATCACCATTCATCGTTACAGATACGTAAAGTAAGGCACAGAGAAGGTAAGAAACTTGGCTAAGCCCCAGAGTCGGTGAGTGGTAAGGTTGGGCTTTGCATCAAGCAGCCTGACTGATTCTTAATTAGGGCTGTGAAAATGCTGACTTTTGAGTCAAAAAGTAAACAGTGGTGACAATTGTAGGAAGGCGTGTTGTTTACACATCAACGCTAAAGAAAGGATTTGGAAGGTGGGTCATTTTGGTTACTGAGTCAACATCCCAGTTTCCACATGACTGCATTTTAGGTTTCCAGACACCAACGTGCTCTTTCTTTCCTGTATTTCTGGCTCAGCCTGAAGGAGATACACAAACTCCAGGACACGGATTTCTTTTGAGACCCTCCAATATTTTTTTTAAGTCATTTTAATTTGGAGCCGAGAATGAGTTTTATCTGATTTAATCACCACAAGATTTATATCATAGCAAGAGATGGGTGGAAAATAAAAATTCATTCGATCATACTGACCATTTGGCCTATCATTGCTAATCATCTTAGTGCTTGGAGGCACTAATTTTTTTTTTCATGTTCTCTTGGTTTAATGTTAGCTGTCTCTCCAATTTCTTATGCACCTATTAAATGTTACTTTAACTTCATTAGGTCAGTCCTTTTAGCAACTCTGTAAGGGAGGTATTAGTAGCAACAGTACTAGAAGTAGTAGTAGTAATGGTATCTTACTGATGAAGAAGAGTAGTTTAGAAAAGGTCATTACTATCCTCAGAGTCAATGCATAAGCGCTGGAGGTTTGATGGAACTCAGATCTCCCTGTCCCCAAGTTACTGCCCTCTATACCACTCCACCCCCATCTGATAATGAACCCTTAACAAGTATCCACAGATGTCATTTCTTCTCCCTTTTCTTTGCTAGCAACGTTCTATGATTTTCACAAAGAAAAAAAAGCATAATTAATCTCAACCCTCATTTGCTAAATGTGACCTTTTGAACTATAGTTACGCCAGTAAATTGAACATACTTATCAGCATCCCCACAAATATTTTTCCAAGATGGTTTCTAATTCTTGTATCACAGTGACTAGACCAGGAGACTCGTGACTTTTTAAAAGCAATGCCAGTTTGTGAACTTGCATAGCTGCTCCATGGACAATATTGCAAACAATGGTACAAGAAAGGGTAAAGACACTCTGTTGCCCTACACATGGCATATCATCTTTTTACAACAATGGCTGTTGCAGTATCTCTATTCTTCCCCAAATCATCTAGGACCCTGCTACTTTCCATTTAAAGGTGAAATGTGATTACCTTCCCTGTGAATGTGGGCAGGATTGTGAAACGATGTGTCAGAAGTAGCGGTGGGACTTCTAAGGCTAGGTTGTAGGAGGAGATGGAGCTTCTGCGTTGGTAGACAGAACACTTGTGTGGGAGTCCCGAGCTGCTGTGTCAGTGGGCTTACTTCCCTGGGACACCATGCTGTAAGGAAGCTCGATCTGGTCTCCTGGGAGAAGACTTACATATATTACCATATGAAGAGAGAGATGCCTGGCCAGCCCTTATTTTTCTAGCTCCAGTGAACTACGATTGTAGGAGACTCCTCTAGCCAGAACTGCCAAGCCAGGAAGAGAGAGGATTGGTGGTGATTTCCCACAGAGGTCTTGTGGGGACAGCAGAATGATGAGGGTGAGGGAGCCAGAAGAAGATTGCTATGCTTTTTTCCTCCTGCTTCTCATCCCTTCACAGCTCCCAAGTTCTCACCTCTTTCTAAACCCTGACTCCTGGTCTTCTCCTCGTTCTCAGTCCCTTACCCCAACACACTCACATCTGTAAATCGCTCCTTTGTAAGTTAGCCAATCAGTTTCTGTTGCTTGCAACCAAAGACCGGACTGATTCTCCTGATGTTTAAGCTTATAGATGCCTGTTGCTTCGTATCAGCACATACACATATACTCATCTAGCTTCATATTTAAGTAAAAGGATAAGTTTGGGGAACCTGAGTAGTTCCCAGACATGGTGAACCCAGACATGAGGTCTGAAGTTCTAGGCAGCCACATTGAGACCATGAGATAACCATATAAGGCAAATGCCAAATAATCATGCCATTTCCTGATATCATTCAGCCTCAATGCAAGCAGTGCTCTTCCTCAAGATTTCTTGTGGGAAAAAAATATTGATCTAGCCACTATTAGTCATCTTTTTCTGTTAATTACAGAGGACCACAAAACTAAGTGATATATACACAGAAACTATCCTTGTGCATTCCATACGAGGTCCGTAGGAACAAGGACAGAAGAGGAAGAAGAAAAGTCAAAAGGGAGTCCTGTTCAAAGTACTTAACCGTGGCATTCCGGTGACAGAGGTGTCACCTGAGTGCCATATAGGATATAAAGAGCAGGGGTGGGTCACTATGATGGATAGTCTTATTTAACCATAAGAAAACAAACAGATGAGGACAGATAAAACTAACATAGAAGCAAGGAGCAACTACCTGAGGAGACCTTTTAGCCATAGATGAAGTACGCAGAGCAAATGTGTGTTGAGCCTAGATAGAAAGGGATGAAAGACCAAGGAGTAACATGGAGTATGGATGGTTTTGCCGTGTTAAATATTCTCTCTTTTGTATTGTGCCTATATTTATGTAGATTGTTGAAAATATTATCATTATTTTTAGAGAAATTTATCATTGGTAGTGTATAGTTTCTAATCCTCCATGCCAGAATCAACAAGTATTTGTGTGTGTGTGTGTGTGTGTGTGTGTGTGTGTGTGTGTTAATAACACCACCATAGGTTCACAAAAAGTCATGTACCAGGCAACAGGGGATAATGGAAGATTTTTCGGCAAATGCAAAATGCTGGCTACCTATTTTATGTATTTGTTTACTTATTTGCATATTTAAATATTTAAGTGTAGGTTGTCTACTAGGGACTGGGTAGGGTATGAGAAAAACAGAAGTGAAGAAAACAAACACAATCCCTACCCTTAAGAAACCTACAGAAGAGGAAGGACAACTGAGCCAGCAATTGTAATACAGTACAATGGAAGCATCGAGGTGGAAGCCCTGACCAAGATTTTGAGTTTCAGGGAAAACTTTGGAAGAAATGCTCTCTTGACACAGAGCTGAACCCTTAGTGTGAGTTAGAAACACAAATGGAGGGAATGGGGAGTTTTCCTAGAGTTTAACCATCTTATGCATAATATTGTCAGAGGTTTAACCTATACCACAATTTAGCAAGAGAACTAACTCTCTTGTCCACATGGAAAAACTGATTTCTTAGCATTGTGTTTAATTTCAATAACTGGTCATGGAGCCTGAGACTTTTTGTCATTTTTCTTTCTCTTTGTCAATCAAATCCTAATAATAAATACACTTATAAGTAATAGTTGACTTTCATATCTCCAATCATTTTTTTCCTTTAAACCTAACCATTAAAGGGAAATGAGCTATCAAAAAAGAAAATTGATAGTGAATAAATTGCTTTTCATGGCCTCGTGAAGTAGATTCACACACACACAAATATCACTGTAAGCAGAAGAGGACATTTTTATTTTTACTTATTATTGAAATAACATCCTTGCTAAAAAACATAGCTTCTGAAGTAGCTTCTCATTCAGTCTCACTCCTTCTTTGGCCTTTCTTCCCAGATATAACTTCAGCCAGATGGGTCTGGGGTCAGGAAACCTGTGTTCAAATTTACGTTCATTCATTCACCTACTGTGTGAACTTGAGCAAGTCAGGTGACCTTTATGAACTTTAGATTTCTCATCCATAAAAAGCAGATAACACCCCCTTCACAGATTTGCCTGAGGATGAAATAAAAGAAAATTAAGCATCTAGAAGTAGTTTTGAAAAATGAAAGATTCTTGATAAATAAATCTATTCATTTAATCTTTCAACAAAATGAAATACCACTCATTTTTTAGGCGTTCCCCATTTTATAGCTTTTCCCCCAATTCTGTTACCTATTTCCTGTTTTGCTAAAATATTTCATATGTGTCTGTATTCATAATCATCATTACATTGTATTGTCATCTTTTGTACAATTCTTTGCCTCCGGACTTATTTTAAGCTTCAAAAGTTGAGAACTGATTTTTTGTTTTGTTTTGNAAATCTATTCATTTAATCTTTCAACAAAATGAAATACCACTCATTTTTTAGGCGTTCCCCATTTTATAGCTTTTCCCCCAATTCTGTTACCTATTTCCTGTTTTGCTAAAATATTTCATATGTGTCTGTATTCATAGTCATCATTACATTGTATTGTCATCTTTTGTACAATTCTTTGCCTCCGGATTTATTTTAAGCTTCAAAAGTTGAGAACTGATTTTTAATACACTTTATTTTTTTAGGACACTTTCAGGTTTACAGCAGAGTTGTGAAGAATTCCAAACACCCTCTCTCTGCCTGTCTCACAGTTTTCTTTATAATGACATCTTGTCTTAGCTGGTACTAACTGTAACTCATTGTTTCAATTGATGAACCAATATCGGTACATTATTATTAACTACAATCCAGGATTTACGTGGTCTGTGACGTGTTGGACATTTCTGTACGTTGTGTACTTCTCTAGGCTTTGTCAGATCCACCGTCACAGTATCATACAGAATAGTTTAATTACCCTAAAAATGTCCTGTGATTCTCCTATTCATTCCTTCCTTCCGTGCCCTAACCCCTCATGCAACACTCATCTATTGTCCCTGTAGTTTGGGCCTTTTCCACCACGTCATCCAGATGCAGTCATGTAGTGTGCAGCCTTTGCTGACTGGCTTCCTTCATGGAGCAATATGTGCTTACGATTCCTCTGTGTCTTTTCCTCCATGTCTTGATGCTAATTTTTTTTATGGGTGACTAATATTTCAGTGTGTGAATGTACTACAGGTTTTTTTTTAATCATCGAAAGACAGCTTGATTGCTTCCATGGTTAGGAAATTATAAACAAGACTGCTCTGTTCACTTGTGTGCAGGTTCCTGTGTGGTCATAAGTTTTCAACTCATTTGAGTAAATACCTAGCAGTGTCATTGCTGAATTATACAATAACATTGTCTTTTAATTTTGTAAGAAACTGCCAAACTGTCTTCCAAAATGACTGTACTGTTTTGCATTCCTATTAGCAATGAAAGTTCCCATTGTTCCACATGGAATGGATTTTGACTATTTTAATAGGTGTATACTAGTATCTCATTGTTGTTTTAATTTGCAATTCCCTGATGATATGTTAAGTATCTTCATATGATTATTTGCCATTTTTCTGTCTTCTTTGAGGAATTGGCTATTCAGATCTTTTGCTCATTTTAAAATTAGATTGTCTGTTTTCTTATTGTCGAGTTTTAAGAGTTATTTGGAAATCAGTCCTCTATCAGGTACTTGTTTTGCAAAGATTTTCTCCCAATCTGGGGCTTGTCTTTTCATTCTCTTACCAGTGTCTTTTGCAGAGCAGAAGTTCTCCATTTTAATAAAGCTGACTTTTTTTTTTCCTTGCATGGATCATGGAGAGCTATATGTTTTTATCTTCTAAAAATTGTCTATCTTACTACTCTTCTATGCAATTTGTGTATCCACTTACCTATCCTAGTGTATGGAATATAGTCAGGAGTCCCTCAATTTGTTTTTGATAATACAATAGTTTGGCAATTTGAGAAAGTATTATTAGATGGGGTTCCTAGCAAGAAACAGCTGGCACATCGAGCTGGGAGTTTTGATGAGAGTTTTAATTAAGGAGCTATTTTCAGAAGTGTGAGCAGATTAAAGGACCCCCACCCCCATGGAATGTTGCAGCACCCAGGAACAACAGCAGGAGTCCCTGGACCCAAGAGGCAAGGTGAGGAAGGTGTTGAGAGCAGGAACCATTGACAAGAATTTCTAATTGTAGAACAAAAATGCTAATAAATCTGTGTAAAATCAGGGAGGGAGTAGAAGGAACACCTCCTCCTGATCTCCCATCTTCTCCCACTAACTTCAGCCAGAAGTTGGAAGGCAAGAGAACCTGCATGATAAAGGCTTCAGAATCATCTAGAGGAGAGCAGAAAGGAGCAGACAATGGACAAGAGTGCAAAGGCAGGCAAAAAGATAGGAACTCACTTAGGTGGTTTCTCTCAAATTAATTTGGAAGGGGAAGAGGTGTGGTTGCAGTCTTGGCTAGCAGAAATATTCAAACCACCTTGACCATATTTTTTAGAATAGTGCTAGTAAAAATACCTTGATAATTTCATCTCTCCTCGATGTAGCAGCCCCAGGTTCCCTCTGATTTCCCACTCAGGTACTGTTCCAACCAAACAAGCACACGAAGGAGGTATCTTATGTAATAACAAAAGAACTAAAAAATTCAGAGGCCGTAATAATCAGCATATCTGCCAGCCTCACTTTGGCCAATATATTGTGACCCAAGTGATTGTGATTGTTCCATAGGAGCTTTGACCTAAGTTTCACCCTTTACACAGAAACTAGTTCAATAGGGATCACAAACTTTAAATGTTAAATGGAAACTCTAAAAACTTCTTTAGGAAAAAACAGAGAAGAAAATTCTCAGAGATTAAGGTCTGTAAAAGTCTGTAGATGGGACACCAAAAGCACAGTCAATAAAAGAAAAAATTGAAAAACTGACCACATTAAAATTTAAAGTGTTTTCTCTGAGAGAGACTTAGTAAGAGGGTAAAAAGACAAGCTGCAGACTAAGAGGAAACATTTGCAAGCCATATATTTGACAAAGGACTACTATCTAGTGTATATAAAGAATTCTCAAAACTTAATAAAAAATAAACAGTATCAAAATGCAAAATAGTGGCAATATCAAATGCTGGCAAGGTTGTGGAGGAACTAGATTGTTCATACATTTATTATGGAAAGGTGAAGTGTAGTATAGCTACTCTGGAAATATTTTGACAGTTTCTTTGAAAATTCACCATGCAACTACCATTTTTTAAAAAGAAATTTTCATTGCTGTTATTTTGTCTTCACACACTGGTTTGTGAAACAGCACAATGTTCAACTGTTACAATGCTGATGTAATAAATCCTTTACTACACAGGCATGCTCTCAATTATCTGCACCCAGATGATAAAATGTTAAGGAGTCTATTTTCCAACTCTGTGAATATTGTTAAATTTCTTAATAATTTTAGTATGCAAAATCTATTTCATTAAATGATTATAATTTAGGATTCAAGATCCTTTCCCTTGATACAAAGTTGAACCACTGCCTTACACACACACACACACACACACAATCAGAAAAAAGAACCAATGACACACAATTGTCTGGCAAAATCATTTTATTTTCTCCTGCACAAACATCTTTCTCAGGTAATGTTACTAGAACAACCTGTTTATGAGGTTTTTATAGTTTGGGATAAATATAGTTTTTAAAAAAACTTCTATTATATGGAGCTGTGATATAAAAATGATTTATAGGCTATATTTTTCAGAAAGCATGTAGCTAGACTATATCTTGCTGAGAAGACTTTCGTATTTAAGTCTATGACATGGAATGAAAAGATATGATTAAAAAGTCTTCTGATCAAGAAGCTTGCGATCATCAAAGGAATGTTAGTCTCCGCAGAGAGCCACCAGGATTTTTTCATAATCTCCCTTGGTTTCATCCTGTTGGTTAAGAAATAGAGTATACTTAGTGCTACCTGAAACCATAATCAACATAATGTATTTTTAATTATAGAATAATTATGTATCTATAGATTAACAGGTATAGAACATATATCAAAATATGCAAACTCTAGGATCTTTTATAATAATATCATTTACTTCAGTAATACAATTAACATAGCAGATAACTGATATTTGTTAATCGATTATTATATAAAAGCAATAGCTGTCAAGATTCGGATTATATTGACTATGTTGTATATTAGAGCCATTATTTTCCAAGAATGAAATACCACACAGAATTGAGTTAATGCAGTATAATTTCATATCACAGGAAGACTATCTGACTCGCGAACCAGGGAGAAAGTGATAAGCCTGCGATTTTCTCACCTTTTCTTAGTAGATTTAGTTACCCAGTGTACGCGACAACTTAACTTGAAATAGTCCTCTATCTTTCAATCTTTAAATAAGTTTACAACCCTTGACTTGTCTTTCTTTTTAACATTATAATGATAATTTAAACATACATGTTCTAATGTATTACATATAACAAAATTAAGGAAAACTTAAAATAGTTAAGTTTCTAATCTCTGATCAATATTCATTGCAAAATAAATCACTATATCTTCCTATTAAATATTTTGGTTGCTAAATTTATATATGGGAAACTATTTCCATGGCTACTGAAAAATTTGTGTAGTTTTTCAGTAAAGAACTCACTAGTCCAGTCAAAGTTCAATTTACTTATAAATTACATATCCTGACATAACAAATTAATCTCACGTATAAAATCTACAGATACGTAAGTCAAATTTTCTCTTTGGAGAAGTTGCAAAAAGGACTGCCATTTGTGGAGGTGGCAATTATGAAAATCACAACCTACCAGGATGGCTTGGCAGAGAGAGACACCATACAGCTTCTGGTAGCATGCTTTGATATCATTCATGTCGATTTCAGAACGGGAAACCATAATTCTGATCAGTGTCTTATGACGAGTTCCAGAACCCTGTTTAAAGCAAATGATGGTAAATGTCATATTCAGAGCATATTCTTAATAAAGCAGGGATAGGTTTGAATGTGAAGGTCTTTTGTTCGTTCATTCACACACATGCATGCGCACACACGCGCGCGCGCGCGCACACACACACACACACACACACACACACACTCGACACAGGTGGAAATAAAATAACAGGAACCCAACTGCTCCATCAGCTGTATGTAAGAAACTCCTCAATGGTCTTCCATCATCCAGGCTTTCCTTGGTCTAAACTATTCAAGAATTACAAATAACGTGAACCTTCTAGATTGCAAATCTGACCACTGAATCCATCTATTTAAAACCTTCTATGGTCTTTGGTTGCTTTTAGGCTGAAAACAAATCATTTTATCTGGGTTTACAATGCCTACCTAATTCCACACCCTCTTCCACTCTGCACCATCCCTCAAATTACATTTATCTTGACAGAGTCATGCTAACTCCTCCTCTGGACCAAATTTATCCCTCCAGCTCTTCCATCCCTGTTCTCATCTGGCTAATTCCTATTCAAGTATCAGGTCTTAGTTTATCAGACAGCAAGTCTACATTGATTCCTCCTGCTCTTCTATCATACTAGGTCTTCATCCTTACCCACCTAGGTGATTACCCGCCTAGATAGCAGCAGGCATGAGGTCTGGGACTCTACTGCCTACCACGTGGCAGCATGATGCCTATCATTTTATCACTTCAGAAGGACTCTTCCTATTAACTGAATGGTTAGCTCTCCCCCCCCTTTCTCTTGAGACCTCCTTATTTTGGAGTTGCAGAGGAAAAAAAAGACAACCTAGTAACTTTTCACAGTACCTGTATACAGGCAGCACCCTGATGCATGCTAGAAAATAAAGTTCAAGTGAAGTAACTGAAGTGGGATTGCAAATCTATTTCAAAAACACCTTCCACTTCTGTATTAAAATGACACTTAAAAATCTTAGAATGAAATATGAATCCAGGGCATGGATGACAGAATAATAAAAAAGGCAAGTGAAACTTAGAAAGGAGGAAATTATAAAACCCACAACTTTAGTGGAAGTAGGTTACTAAAATCACGCATTAAAAGAAAAAGTACAGAACTTTCTCTGCTGACTCAGGTTTTATGCAAACACTGAGTAAACCACAAATTACTGACAAGCTCACCTGACTGCCTTATCTGTAAAATAAATAAAGCAAATCTGACAAAATTTTATTCCAATAACTGTGTATCGCCTCTTGTATTACATGGAACTATGATTCTTTTTAATGGGAAGATATGAAAATAAGTGTGGTTTGTAAACAATACAAAGTTTTCCGTTCTTCCCTCCACAAACAATAATTTCGCCCCTCTGCGAAGCATAAAAATAAAATGTTATACCTTCATGGCCTGATGAAGCTTCTCGGCGAAGAACATCGGTTTGCTTGTGGCACACTTCACTGCAAGACAGGCACACTTTAGTGGACACAGTTACCACGCGAGAAGAAAGATGCATGTGAACGTTTTACCAGCCAGATTCCATTCTCCACTTCTGCTCCTCATCCCCCATTTAATAGGCTATATTTGGCCTTTAAAAATCTTTCTTTAGATGGTGGTCTTGAGGAATCTTCGCTGACAACTTCACTATCTCCTCTGTCTTAAATCCACTCAACGGCAACTTCAGTTCATGCTATTCTGAGTATCCTCATCTTGGAAATGGGGAAACCAGCAGGTGTGAAAAGTCACGTGGGCATATAGGAAATACTGTTTTCATGTCATAATAAGAATTTTTTAAAAAGTGAAACAGGACTTGCCTTCACAATATAAGGCAAGTGCCAGATAAAACACTAACAGAGGCAACCATCTGTAATATTCTCTACCTTGCTACTCAAAGTGTGGTCCATGGACCAAACATATTGACACAAACTGGGAGCTTGTTAGAAACGCAGAATCCGAAGGCCCCACGACAAGACCCTCTAAATCAGAATCTGCATTTTGACAAGATTTTCGGGAGATTCACGTGCACGTTCCTCTTTGAGAAGCACTGCTTTAGGACATAGGTTCCCAGGTCGTCGGAAGAGCGTGGGACACCTTTAAAGCCTGTTTATTGTGGAGACCATTCCAGAAGCCTCTGGAGTCCTAGCAAGCTAATTTCTCTGAATTTGTCTAAGATGACTCAATCAGCAAGTGACAGACCAGGATTTGAATCTGCATTTATTTATTTCCAAACCCCATGTTCTTAATGACCACTCTGACTTTTCCCGGAGCCATGCCCGGCCTGGTGCATCACTTGACATAAGCAAATGCTCAGAAAGTATTTCCTACTTGTCTACCTTTTTGAAAAATTATTATCTTATAATAATATTACAAATATATTCAAATATTATATTAAACATTATTTTAATATAATATTTTAATGTAATTATTAAGAAGGCCATTATATACACAAGTTCATTATATCTTAGTTTTTTGGGTTTTTTAAGTTTTTATTTTATTTATTTGTTTATTTATTTCTAAGGAGGCTCCACACCCAGCACAAAGCCCAACGCAGGGCTTGAACTCATGACCCTGTGACCACAACCTGAGGTGAGATCAAGAGTCAGAAGCTTAACCAACTGAGCCACCCAGGCACCCCTGCTTTTGTTGTTAGTTGTTTTTAACTGTGGGACACCATGGACCGTTTCAAGTTAGAAAAGCCTCCCCCTCCATGACTACCTACCGATAGCCGTGAGGCATTTCTCAATGTCACCCTTCATCTCCAGGTCCAGAACTTTGTTCATGTCGTGCTTACTGTACTTGCGGTACTTCTGGAACACTGAATATTAAATTTAAACTAAGAGAGGTACAAAGCATCCTATTCTTTAGCAAACTAGCTAAATCAGGATAACTGACGCAAAGCATTCCTTGGGTGACTGAATTTCAGAACACACATTTTAAAGCTAATTATTCAACTGGGCATATTTTGGATACCTCTCTTCTCCTAGGAATGTAACTCCCGTGGCCTTTTCGGTGCTCCTGTATGTTTTGGGGAAGTTTTCCCAAGTGTTGACATTTATTAGAACTGGCATGTGACTGACAACCATGACACTTACTACGTCAGAGCTAAATGCCATACTGAATGGATCTTCCCTTCTATCCAGATCTGTGGAGGAAATGTCTCTTATTTTTATCCCTAAAAATCAGTGTGCTATTATAAGGTAATGAACTTCAGGTAATCAGTGGGACTTCTCCCTTTGCCTTGGCTTCCAAAAGGATCAGAGCCAAATCTAGTGCTTGAAGGACAGAACTCCTGTTGCTTTTTGGTTTGGGAGCATCTCTGTGCTTTTTTGTTTTGTTTTCACTTAGTCCTGAGCTTCATGTTTTTTCTTCCTTGTAATTTCATTCTGTTGTATGTGTATATTTTGTCACACCTATTCCAAATATTTTGGGGGAGTAGAAATAGTCAAGATAATTAAATAGTGTTCTGCCTGCCAAAGTCACAAAGCGTGTTTCAACAATTATAAAATGGCGGCTGTACAAAGTTGGACAAATGCACAAATAGCAATAAAGGGTCATGAGCACTACATCCACTTGGTACGAGAGTGACACTGATGAAGGCTTCTCCCTTTCCTTTCTTTTATTTGTCCTCAAGAAAAAAAAAACTGCACCTACTATAAACCTTTGTCAAGATTTTTTTTTTCTTACCTTGGCGAAGATGGGGATAGGTTCTGGTGGTAAGGATGGTAATGAACACATTCACATCTGTCCCTTTTCTCCTTTCTCCTGCTTCATATAAAGCCTATCAAGAAACACAAACATAGGGGTGCCTAAGGGGCTCAGTCGGTTGAGCATCTGCCTTTGGCTCGGGTCGTGAATCTAGGGTCCTGGGATCGATTGAGCCCCCTGCTCATAGGGCTCCCTTCTCATCCGGCTCTCTGCCCATAGGCCGCTTCCCTCTCTCCCTCTGCCACTCCCCCTGCTTGTGCTCTCTTTCTCTCTCAAATAAATAAATAAATGAAATCTTAAGAAAAAAAAAGAAACACAAACATATGACTGTCTGCTGACTTGCTATCTGCACAGGAATGTTAGATCTCTTCAAAGATTTTCTAGGCAGCTGCTTTGTGTGTCCAGTTCAATGGCAATAAGCAATGCTAAGAATGCAGATTCCTGAAAGATAGGGACCTTGGTTTGTTTTCAAGTATCTTCCACAGTATGTCTCAAGGCACCTTGCAAACAGTAGAGACCGAATATATTTTTGCAGAACAAGTTATTTGCTGGATTCAGTTGCTTTCAGATAAAGCTCTATATCAAGACAACTCCATGGGACTCTTCTACAAAAATATTTTTTTTTTACTCTGAATCGTTCAAAGTAACTATCAGCAAGTGGTAGTAATACATCATTAATACAAACATAACCTAGATCTTGAATTTTGATATTAAAATTTCTGGATTCAGATTCTGACTCTGCAACTTAGTTGCTCTATCCTCTTAGATAAATAATTTAACCTTATGAAACTGCACTTTCCTCTTTTGTAACTGGAAAGGATAATCCTTGCCTTATTATCACAAGCATGCTCTGTTAACTTTGAAATGTTAATTGTCTTCATCCTCCTGGGCCACACTAATCCATGTAGCTTCCATAAACATACATCTAACAGCCCTGATAGTCTTAAAATGAAAAGCAAATTCAGAAATGTCAGAAGCAAATAATCATTTTTTTATTATGGGCAATTATTCAAATACTAACTTTTGTTTTTTTTATTTGCTTGCACAATTTCTATTAAAATAGCCAAACTTCTGATGGACATAGGTAATTTGGACTTTTTAAGCAAACATCTGGAATGTATGCATTTATTCAACAGAAAGTCAATGAGTGCCTTTTATGTGAAAGATAACGTACTGGTATTGTGAAGGGAGTGGATATGGACACATGACTTTCTATCCTACTGACTCACTGTGATGAATTTATAGACATAATACTATCCCATGAGGAAAGCAAATGCAAATAATAGTTGGGGGTTTTTGTTTGTTTCTTTTTTTTTTTTTTTTCCTTTAACAGAAATTCCTGGCCCTAAAATGGGCATGATTTATCTAATGTTACCAATGGACTGGAGTATAAATAACCAAGAACCTCACTGAAACTATGTGTGTCAATATACTTGAAAGTATATAAATACATTATTACAATTTTTATAATTGAAATATCTTTACTATAATGTCTTTACAATATAAACTAACATCTATAAACCACTCCATTGTTCACTGTTAAAAGAATGTTCAATGTGCTTGCTTCCTCTTTCCACTTAACTTAAAAAATTATTTTTCCATTTCTTATACATGGTAAGATAAAAATTCAGAGTTTTCTTAACAGAACAATTCTTAAGAATGACAAATCAAATTCTCATTCTTTTCTTTCCATCCTTGCCCACTTTGTGAATAATGAAATCTTTTAAAAACATACAGACCACATTTTTCTCTCTTGAGCTATTCAAGTACCAGACGGGTGTGCACTGTTCAGGGAATGAAAGCTAGGGACAGTCGGTCTCTCAGAGGACCCTGGATTTGCTTTCACGTAGAAGCATCAAGTAGTAACCCCACCTAACTCAGCACCCTTCCGACATAGGAAAGTCGACTCCAGGAGTATTTGTAAGCACTTGCTTACCCTAGCATCCGAATCAGCCAAGTCGTCATTCAAGCCCAAATCCTCAGATCGGTCACCCTGAAAAAAATCCCATTCTCTGATAAGTTGTTTTCTAGCATGCAATCACATGATTTGCTTAATTCCCTTAAAATCAGATAAATAATATTTTTTGAGAAAAAAGAGACTCAAGTGATCATTTCGAGAGAGAGGGAATCTCATTTTACTCTTCATAAAGGAAGAAGTATGTCCTGAACTAGATGAGACATACCTTAGCCAGAGAAAGCAGAGCATTCCGATAATCTCCCGATGTGTCTGAGGTGATATCTTTAGCCAGGTCTCTCTTCAGTTCTGAGAAACGAGAAAAGCATATTTTGCAGTAAACTAGAGATAAATTGGCACCCTAGCAGCTTGAATGCTGTCCGGTAACAGCGTGCCTGCAACCAGACCCATGCCAAACAGTGAAGAAATATACTGTGCAGAATTTCCAAAGCCCCATCATTAACATCCACATTCAATTTTAAGAAACGTGTATCAGATTTAGTTTCCAGCTGAGGTAACTTGGACTGTTGGGCATTAAAATGTACCTTCTCTATAGACTCTGTTGATTTCTCTGATCTCTTTGTTAGTTCTCGATACCAAGATTTCATCCAGAGTGTCTTCGTCAGTTCCAAGGCCCTGAATTAAAAAAGAAATGTAAGAAAAACTTTGTTCAAGAGCGTCTGCTAGTTTTTGGGTCCCAGAATTCATTTGAATCTAGCATTTAGTAAATTTCTAGCAGTATTTAGTAAATATCCAGAATATTTAATAATCACAGTAAACTCTATTATATTGCTCTAAAAACAAAATGGGTTTAAAGCCATTATTTTGCACAAAGATATAAAAAGTGATGGAGAAGATCCATGCACTGACAGACAACATGAGGAGAATGAAAATAATGCAGCTGCTAACATCAACATGTCATTCATTCATTCACTTATTTTATTCCCACGGATTGGCATGTGCCCTGTACTAGGTGTGAGGATATGACAAGACGTGTGAGTAGACTTGACCTATCCAGTGTGTCGAGGAAAGGAATTTTGCTTCAGTCAGGTTATTTACCTTCATGGCAGCACGAAGTTCCTCAGCATCAAACTGGGCTGGAGTTTTTAACAGCGCCAAAACAACTTCCTCGAGGTGACCAGAAAGGGCTTTCTTCAGAGCTTCATCCAGGGGCTACAACGAAGAGATTTGAGTCAGGACTTCCAATTAGGAACATGCTGAGGGACACAGCAGTATAGGATTACCTAACCTATAGGATCAGGATTTCTAAATCCAGCCATCTTTTATTTTTATTTAAATATTTTATTTATGTATTTGACAGAGAAAAAGAAATCCCAAGTAGGCACAGAGGCAGGCAGAGAGAGGAGGAAGCAGGCTCCCTGCTGAGCAGAGAGCCTGATGTGGGGCTCGATCCCAGAACCCTGGGATCATGACCTGAGCCGAAGGCAGATGCTTAACCCACTGAGCCACCCAGGCGTCCCTAAATCTAGCCATCTTTTAGTGCTCCTTTCATTCAGATACAAAATATGGTATTTAGAATGTTACCTTCATTTTTTTAGATAAAGAGTGATTACAATGAAATGTACTGCATTCATTAATAACTTCTGAAAGGATTTCTTTAAGGGTTCTCTTGATCTTTTACAGGGGGAGGAAATCACAAGGCTCAAAACATAGGGGTTTGTATATGGATAGAAACAGAAGTAAGAATGCTTTAAAAATAATGCATTTATAATTTTCCAGCCTTTGGAGTTTGCACTGCTCAAATCAGACATTTGCATTAGGTCATTTTCTAACTGTGCTCCTTGAAAAAAGTGACCCATTTTTGGCATAAAATAATACAAAGCTTACTTTTAAAGTAGAATTATATGTATATACATTTCGATATGAAATTGTTTTTTAAATTTCAGCAGAAGACACACGTCAGTCAGAACATGTTCCTTATTGCCAATAGTACTCTTGATATTTGTTATATTCAAATTAAAGACTGGTCTCCATTAGAGAAGTCATCTGCAAAGAACCAAGACGGCCGATGTCTGAAACCAGAAATTTGCTAGTATTGATTACATTACAACCACGTGGATAAATACTGTAATCCTCGTCTGAGTTGTAAAGGGAACACAGTGTTGGAGACTGAAAAAACTAGGTAACTGTGCTTCACAATTCGTGTTTAGACATAAATATAATTGAAATTGAATATCTGTGTCCCACTCCAACCCACCTTTCCTTTTTCCTGGAGATAGGCTGCTTTGATCTGCTGACGCTGTGCATTGTTCCTCTTAGTTAGAATGTCAATGATGGTTGCTTCATCCACACCTGGAAATAAAAGACCACGAAGCTTTAAAAGCAATTTTCTACATCATCCATAACTGACATAAAATAATTAATTACCAGGATGGTCCAAATGAAGTTCTAGGAAACTAAGAAATATGAATGACAGAAGCCTAGGACAGAGAGGCAATATTAAAGGGAAGCATTTTAGATGGCACTCTGTCCGTCTGAAGGAGAAAGAAAGAGGAAATTGTTCCCGGCCCTCTGTGCTACGCTGTTTGATTCTGATTGAAACCCTAAATGTGAGCAGAGGTGTTGATTTCCGCACTGAGTTTCTGCTAGTCGTGTGCTGGTAAAAATATCAGTCGTGGCAACAGAGATTCTACTGATTTGACCAAAATTTCCTAAATGCTGAGAAAGGAAATATATCTTTGTTTGACAAAGAAATCTTTTTTATCTTCAAAATGAAACAGACTTTTTCCACGTCTTATGTCCCTTTTTTGATAGCCCTTCAAATGGCCATTGTGAAATGTCCAGGAGGGGACTGTTTTGGGAAGACATAATTACCTTTAACTGTTACTGCGTTATGCAAGGCAGCAACATCTGAGGATGGGTTGAAGCTAGGATACGGGCTCACTGCTGACCCAGGACCACCTTTGGATCCTTTCACAGTTTTCTGTGGACGAAAGAGAAATAAGAGTCATGTCCACTCACTCTCATTAATTTCTATTCCAATATTTAACTAAGTTATTCTATGGTCACTTGACTTACAATGTATTCCTGCTCTTCATTTTCAATAAACCAGGCCTGTTTGAGGAATTCTGATACCATTGCCATTTTTAAAGAAGTATCTGGAAAGAAAACAGGTAGATGCTATTACAAAACACAAACCTGGCACACATCTGTATCACTCTACTCTCTCTCACGTACGCAAGACGCAGAGTAGGCTTGACCTTATTTTTGGATTCCTTCTAGGAGCAAAACAAAATGCTAGATGGAAGGTTTTTATAAGGAACAGAAACCCATAACCTCCATTCAGACACTTGGCTCTTTCTTGGCATCTTCAGTCCTAATCTTTAGGGGTCATATGATTCTACAAGTAAGCATATAGGCTGAAGAGAGGGGGTGGTGATTTCCTTCGCTGATATAAATTTATAGACCATCCACCAAGCACGGAGGGTCCAGAAAATACTGAAACATCATCCTTGCCTCAGCTAGTGTGTGCTTCCTGTGGGAAAAGACAAAAGCTAAGAGGTCATGCTGGCTGATCTGAGCCTCTCTTAAAATGAGTCAAGACTAACCTGACAGAAAAGTTAAAGAGAACAAAACAGAGAGGAGGTTGTCATATTTAGGACACGGAAAGAAATCTACCAAAGCAAGAAATATTGACAGAAGCCCAATCAAAGAAGTCTAAATGTATCTCCAAAGCTTTAGGAAAACATGAATGGATTTCTAAAAAGAGAGCAGCATGATTTCTTTTATATTTCAGAAAGATCACTCATCCTGTATCATAGAGAATGACTAAGAGATGGGCAAGATGAAAGATTAGAGACTGCTTGTAGGCCTTTAGAAAATCTGCGTAGGATTGGTGAGGGCTTAAAGAAAAGTAATGGCTAGAGAAAGAGCATAAAGTTTTACATTTATGAGGTAAAACCATCTGTGGCAGTCTGCTGTCTGTCTCAAAATTCAGATTCAGACTCAAAATGTTAAAGAAGTTTGATAAAGATTCAGAAATACCATCTGAATGTGGTATTTCTCCCTCAAATAATTCAGTTTCCTTTTCCATTCCTTGATATAAAATTATTTCAGTATTCAGAGTAATTGCTATACTCACATTTCTTCCTAGTTGAGCCGTCCTAAATACTACTTCTTCGAGTTTTTTCACCCAACACAAAAAACCTCGGATTTTGTAACAGGTTCTTTGTTCTAACAGGAAGCAACAGGGAAACTGCCACATAGATGCCCCCTTTTGGCAAACTATCTTGAAATTTTTTGAATTGCAATCATGGTTCAGCAGTATTTTTATTTAATCAAACATGTATATTTTTAAGAACTGAAGCATTAATTAAAGCATTAATTAAAACCTAATGTGCTCCCTGTTTTATCCACAAAAGAAGCTACCAGTGATCCTTTTTGTCTGAGGATGTGTTTTTAGGAGTCCATGCTCAAGGTCGACGTATCCCTCCACACACTTTTGTTTAGCCCTCTGGAGACTATGACCGTGACTACCTCTAAAAGAGTTTGGAAGGGTAATCTCAGTAGTTTTAAGTTCTTGATATGAAGCTAAATGAATCATGAGGAGTAAAACTCATAACCTGATTCCTGAACAGCATGTTCAGACAAAGTATTTCAGCCACACCTGCTGAAAAATAACCTCAGTTTCAGGTAATGAGATTAAATACGTGAGGGAAATCACATCTAAAGCAGAAACTATCTCCACTTAATTATCATGGGGATTGTTCAAATTACTATTCTGTCATCTGTGAGAAGAACCAATATGTTGTGCATTCATTTAAAGTAATCTCCTCCCCACCCCCCAGCAACTGATAAATTTGAAGTTATTTCCTGAGGTAAAGTCATGATGTACAATTTTGCACGAGGTTTTAGTTCCCATTACAGTCGTAATCTGGTGTAATTGCTGTTGGCACGTGGAGTTTCATTTTCCAATTATTTAATTGGCGCATCCAGAACTTCTAGCAATTTCTGGCAAGTTTTCCAGTAGTTAAAATTTCCATTTTTATAATCTCATCTATGCCCTTCATAAAGTAGAAGCCTCAAAATGAGTGATGTGATTGGTCACTTAGGAAAGTACTTTCCCAACAGCGAAATAAACATTCCAGTATTTCCACTCTTCAATTGGAAAACAAAACAAAACAAAATAAAAACTTCAAAAGAGACCAGAGAATACTGTCAAATATAATTTTAAAACTTTAAAATTGAAAATCACTTCAAAATAATATTTATGAAAACTTTACTGTCCTTCATTTTTTCACTTCTAAAAAATGCTCACATAATGTATCAATTTCTTTACATAACACAGAACAACAAAAATAAGGGGCTTGAATAATTTATTTGACACAACAGAGTCTATAGAGAAGATAGCTTTGTAACGTATCTTCTGAGTTCTTGGATCTTGTAGTCTGAAATAATTTGGATGGTCTAAAATCATGGTCTGGAAAAAAAAAGTAGTCTGAATAGACTGTCTCAGAAAAGCAATATGAGGAAAATAGAATCTCAATCCAGCCAAATAATATCTACTAGCTCTTAGCTTAAAGACACAGGAATAGTGGCAGGATATAAGAAATTGCCCTGAAGGAAAGAGATTTTATCATGTACTAATAGTTAATTGCTTAATGTCAACTGCATATATTAGTAAAAATCTTTAACAGTTGCAATATAACCTTAGAAATACCACAGCAGAAGTATGTTGGCCAAAAAAAATAAAAAGAAAAAAAAAAGAGGCAGGGAGAGGAGCACCTGGATGGTTTAATTGGTTAAGCCTCCAACTCTTGATTTCTGCTCCTGTGGAGACCTCAGGTGTGAATCAAGCTGCCATCAGACTCCACACTGGGTGTGGAGCCTGCTTAAGATTCTCTCTCTCTCTCCCTCTGTCCCTCCCCTAGTCTGCCCCCATACACTTCTAGCTCCCCCCCACCAGGGCACACACTCTCCCTAAAAAAAAAAAATTTTGGCCAAATTGAATTGCTAAACCATTCTCTCTCTTCAGTAATTACCCTTTGCATGAAAGCCAGCATTTTGTACTTGACAAAACCTATTTGATAATTGGAAGGTAACACTTGGCTTAACTATAGATAAATAATACAAAGATATTTTACAGACTACTACATGTTATACAAATGTCAGATATCATTACTATTCAGAGAATAATTTGGCCTAGAAAATAGAACTGTACAGTTAAAAAATAAATTAGATAATCCTATGAGTTCACAAAAGATTTTCTTTTTTCTGTTTTTTTTCTTTTTTTTGTTGCAACGTTTATAGTAGGTCCTTAAGAGCTTATTTTATTAATATACCTTGGCTCAATATATATCTAATCTGGCTACTATTGAGCTCTGAAGCCAAGTTTATCTCAGTTCTTAACATCATCTAATTTGAAGGTGAAATTGATGATTTACAGATAGGCTGACCTATATGGAAATTAACAATATTTCAGAGTTTCTTCTAATAAATAATCTGTTTGTGAAAGTGCACTGCCAACCAATCTCATTTATCTGTGCATAAATGTGTAACTTTCTAGAGATGAGTATTTTTTTGTATATTTATGTTTGAGAAGAGAGCTCTCTTCATCTCATTCAGCAAGGAATTAAAGAGGGTAAATACACATAAAAAGTATGCCCACAATGTTAGGTAGAATGCAGGATCCATGCTTGCTAAACTATAAGATAAAGGTTTTCCAGGAATGGTACATTAGTAATTGCACCAACTCAAAATTTGAGAAACTAAGGCTTGTATCAAAGTTAGTTTCCTGATTTTTTAAAAACTGCACTATTGTTGTGTCCTTGTTTTTTAATATATAGAGACAGAAGTCATTTAGTGTTCTCTTAAATGTTCCAGAAAAAAAATACAGTGAGAGGGTGGAAGGGGGAAGGGGGTAAAACAAATGTGGCATATTAGCAATTGGAAGATCTGGGTATAAACGATATGGTAATTCTGTGCAGTATTCTTACAACTCTTCTGAAGGATTAAAATGAGTACAAAAGTTGTTTGTTTGTTGTTGTTAATCACAATTTCTATCTCTGTTGGCCTCATGAAAGACTACCTCCAAGATCTGTGACAGAAGCTGAGTTTTGTGGTCTCTCATGCCTTTCTAGTATGATCTGGAATGATGAGTTATACAGTGACACCAGCAGCAACTAATCCTTGCATAGGACAACTCCCTTATTCCCATTTTTTACCTGGGAAAAACGGTGTGATTTCCTGGCAGTGTTCTAAACAGAAATGGCAAGCAGTAAGTCATACATAAATCCATGCCTTCTGATTGCATATTCTTTTAAACTAATGACCAAGGGTGGGGGGTCGTGGGGGGCAGGGAAGGAAAAATAATGGAACAAGATGGGATGGGGAAGGAGACAAACCATAAGAGACTCCTAATCTCACAAAACAAACTGAGGGTTACTGGGGGGTGGGAGGGTAGGGATAGGATGGATGGGTTATGGACATTGGGGAGGGTTTGTGCTTTGGTGAATGCTGTGAAAGATGTAAGCCTGATGATTCACAGACCTGTACCCCTGAGGCAAAGAATAAAAAAATAAAATTAAATAAAAAAAAATAAACTAATGACCAAAAGACAGTGGCAGGAATGTTATTTTTAATAGCTCACACCTGAGAATCAAATTCATTAACAGTGAACCCATGGAGACTGGGGCAAGGTTTGCCCTAGCCCTTGGGTATTTATTTTTCAATGATTTGGCTTATGCTCCATTTTTCCCTTAAATATATATTTCACAAATCCTTCCCACACTTGCCCATGTGTGAGAGAAAACAATTAGACTATACAACGCCATGACTTATGAAGAACCACTTTACAGAAGGTAGTCTCATGGGTGTTTTGCTTCTTGGATCTTTGGTTAGGGTGTTTCCTTTGCCTGAAATGCCTTTTCTTCCTCCATATTCACTCTCCTATGCCAAACTTGCTTCTTCTTCTTTTTCTTTTTCTTTTTTTAATTATTTGCCCCAGGGTACAGGTCTGTGAATCATTAGGCTTAAACCTTTCACAGCACTCACCATAGCACATACTGTCCCCAATGTCCATAACCCAGCCACCCTATCCCTACCCTCCCACCCCCCAGTAACCCTCACCTAAACTTGCTTCTCAAAGGACTCAGCATAGACCTGCTCACATCCTCCAGAAATCTTTCCTTGTTTCAACACTCGGGTGGATGATCTGTGCTCTCCCAAGGCATCCTCCTTTACCCCCATACTAGCCCCTACTATTCTGGATTATCATTTTCTATTCAACTATCTATATTCCTCAGCAGCATTACCGTGAGGTCAGTGCTAATCCACAGTTCACTATGTGCCTCCAAACCCTATGGTTGTTTTTTTTTTTTTTACTGGTATTTACTATGGTAATAAGTGTCACTGAATGAGTCAACAGTGTACCTTTGCTAATTACTTAGGAAACATATCTATACATTTAACAAATGTTTTCCCATAACTATAGGATATAAAAATAAGAATTGAGGAGTGCTGAGCCCTATTTTGATTCTCTTTAACTGACTGTATGGCCTCGAGAAAACATTTAACTTCTCCTGGGGTCTTCATTTATAAAAATAAGTGTGTTGGAATAAACAGTATCTAAAATGCATGAGAGCTCTGAAGTGTCTATCTTAAATTTCACCTCAGGTGGATGGAGGTGGAGAAAATTAGCATAATTAAGGAAGACATTCTATAAATTGTATCTGTTCTGATCTTTCTGATAAAATTTTATCCTATTTTAAAGAAAAATGAACTAATTTACTCCAAAAACCGCTTTGGGTTTAATCACTGAAAAATAATAGTTCCATTGGTTTAGCTGTTTAACTCTGATTTTAAATACAACTCTAGGGTCTAGAGAGGATTAAGAACAACCAACTCAGCAAACTAACATCATACACAGAAATTAACCTTTGCAGATTTTTTGATCGAGAAAGCACTTAATAAGCATGAAACCCTGAAGAATGTTATTATGAACTGTTTTGTCCACATCAGTGTGATGTTGGCTGGCTGCCTCATGTGGTTGAGCCTGAGGCCAGGGTGGTAACAGAACTTCTGGAGAGGAGGCCATTTCAGAATTAGGAAACCAGCACTTTACCACACTTGAACCATTTTACAATGTGCCTTCTCTTCCAGCTACCAAGATACATTCCCGGGTGCAGAGCGGAATGTTACTTTTTCGAAGTCCACGTAGAATTTTAGACACGAACAGGCAAGGAAAAGGACACCTTTCTTAATCAAGCTAGCATTAAAAGTGAGACATCAGGACATTTAATTTAACATTCAACATGGGCTAAGAGAAAAATTCTTGGAGGAATGCTTATAATTGAACAATAGTCAGATATATTATGATTCCAACTCTCTCACTTGCAAATATATCCAACACCAGTAAAAAATCTGCTTTTGGATTTGCTTTGTGCTCTCCTGGGGAGTTTTATGGCCATAAATTCTCATTCACAATCTAGATGCTACGAAGTAGGACCCAGTTGGCATTCACAGGAAGAACTTATCTGACATCATCCAGAAAATATTTCCCTTCCCCTTAGGTTTTCAAAGCAGCACTGGAAATGCCTGTCTGTGACACAGACTACAGGAATAAGAATGTGGCCACACCCTCTTTAAATGAAATGATTAATAAGCGGATCCTCTTATTTATTTATGCTGTGTGAATAAACATAACGTAACTTCAAATGTTAATTACAAAGGGCATGGTTATCACTGTGAGGTCTGAATCTATTTGAATCTTACCAAGAAAGAAAATAAAACAGTCCTGCTATTTTTAAACAGTTTCCTGAAACCCACTTCTGGCACTTCTGTTCTTCTGTGCTAACTGCCCAAGAGTATCCACCCTCCATCATGATTTCCATGTAAAACACACAGCTCTTGGAAACATATAACTCGTAGGAGGAAACACATTCTTTCCATTTTTTTCCATGGTAACACCAACAGTACAATAAGCCAGTATTAAGCAAACTGTCCATATTTGTAAAACTGTTTCTTTACTAAGTAAAATAAAACATTACGATTTTGTGCTTTCCAAAATACAAATACCCAATGTGATTTTACAGAAAGATTTATCAAAACATAACAAAATCCAGTCAGCCATAAACCCTGGAGAAGCAGTAACATGTAACACTGGGGTGGAAAAAGTTTTCCACACAATCAAAACTAACTAAAAAGAAAACTAAGACTTACCCCTTTTCCCCACCTTCTTCCAAAGCACTGAAGAAAGATTCTCCTCTGAACGTTTCCCACTAGAAGTGAAGCCTGGTGCTTCTGATTTTATGGAGTTTGAAAGGGGACCACACCTAGCAACCAGAAGTTAGTAATTGGTTGCTCTTTGTTTGAAATGTGTGGCTCAGCCTCTTCTGAAACAAAGTGAAACAAGTCTTGCAAAACTATTCACTAAACCAACTCCTAGCTGACAGCACAAGGCGAAAAAAAACCCCGGAAGGACAGACTTTTTTCTTTTTCCTCTTTAGTTAACACTGCTTTTTTCCAGAAAAAGTAGAATGCAATAGATTTTCAAGTACGCAGGACTGTCTGCCCCAATCTTGCTACCAATGATTGGCACCTTTCTTTAGTTAAACAGGATGTGAAATGAAAAATGTATAAACTTCAAAATAAACCCAAGAAAACCCTTTCAGTTTGAATCCCAGCTCCATCACTTACTACTTTGTGACCTTGGGGACATACTTAATTTCCCTGAACTTGTTTCTACCTTTGTAAAACAAGGATAATATTATTCAGGCTGTCTAAACACTAGAATTCTTGCGACAATTGAGAAATAATGTATTTTTGTAAATTTTAACATCATGCAGTGCTGATTACGTTTTATTTATATTTTACCAGCATTTTCCTGCCTTAAAATAAAAGACTGTTTGGGACATGTGGGTGGCTCAGTTGATTGAGCCTCCAATTCTTGACCTCAGCTCAGGTCTTGATCTCAGGACTGTGAGTTCAAGCTCCGCATTGGGCTTCATACTGGGCGTGGAGCCTACTTAAAAAAGTAAAATAAAATAAATAAAATACTTCTTGTCCTTGCATATAGCTTATGGACATAAGTAAGAAATGTAAAAGAAATAAAACTCCAGATCGTCCCAAAATTATAAACAAAATCAATGCTAGAAATATGATCATTATAACATTCAAAAAAGGTATTGGCCTTTGAAGAAGGCCTATTTATAGTAATTCCTTTATATAGAATCAGTTTTACAGATAGAAGTGCATACATCCTTGACATTCGAGGGTAGTTGAACATAAACCAAAGCACTAGAACTGTAAAGTGAAAAGATTAATGAAGCTATTACATAACAGGTGCCTAAAGAAATTTCCTACTTGACACAAGGAAAGGAAATTTGTTTTTGTAGCCTCAATGGTGATTCAGTTTTATTCTTCACAAAACTTTACAAAATTTTATATATTTCCATTAAACTCTGTAGAGGTATAAGCTCTTATAGTGTGTGGTTCAGTTTACGGGACATTTTAGTGGTTTGTTCTTTTCCTTCTTTTCCTCATAGACATTTCAGGTAATTATACGTGTATATGTTATTATATATGTGTGTGTGTGTGTGTGTTTATGTCAGCTTTACAATAATCAATGGAAAAGCTTTCTTAAGATTATCAGTTTTTAAACTCTCAATGCTAATTTCAATTAAGTCAACATATCCTGACGTAGGATGATCAGCTAATCTAAATATTTGAGAAAATACCAGTCTATATCTTTGGCACCCACCATAAGTATGAGTTGAATGAATTAATTAGCTACTAGCTAATTAATTGTTTCATATTATTGCATTACATTTTGACAGATATAGACCAGCATTCTAATGCTACATTTATTTTGTCAGGTGCAAAGGGAAAAAGATAATTAATGAAATTTGTTTATGCATATCTGTAATCCTAATTCTGGTAATGGAAGAGTTGGAACATTTCTGCACAGAGACCCTCTTGTGAAATGAAGAAAAAAGTCCACACACTTTTTATAAAATATAACAATGTAAGAGGAACATATAGGTTCGTTTCTTTTGTTTTTGTGGTTACCAGTAGCCTAAGTCCAGAGGAATTGCTTTATCTAAGTGGATTTGTAAGGCTAACCTTTATAACAACAATAAAGGTGGCCCTTGTGGAAGAATTGAGAAAAAAAGTTTGAAGAAATTTTTTTCAAAGTCAACTCTCAGCTATAACTCTAAAAGCAAGTGAAACTCCAAAATATAAAAAGTAAAGAAAGTCACTAATCATATAGGAATATTGATGTTAATAATCTCTTGGAAACTTCCTCCTCCCCCCACACAATCAAGTGGATTTTTGGAAATAGAAGAAAGCGTAGCATATGTCGTCATTTACAGCTCAGGGGTAATCAGGAGTTAAATGTTTTACGTGTTTGAAATGCCACGTACTGCAACCTTGGAGACATGACTCACTACTCTTGCTGCTTCTATAAGATGAGTCATCAGCTCCAGTTACTTTATGGAGAGAGACAGACCAAAAATTAAAGGAAGAGAAGAAAGATCATTAAAAGCAACCACTCTGTGTTACATTTTCACAGCATATTTATTTCCACTCCTTTGGTGTAGGCCTGATAGGGAAGAGGAAGCAGAACAGTGAGACAACATACGGTGTCTCTCACATACATTATGTGTTAACAGAGCAAAAGTGTATGCCTAAGACTCCAGCAAAAGATCTGATTTACTCAGGATTCCCCAGCACCCCTTTATGTTAGGCTCTATCAGAAGTATCACTTCTCATATGGAGAAAGACATATATTCAGAATCACCAAGAACAGCATTTCACTAATCCCAAACTTTCTCCACACCCAGACTTCCTCACACCCACTACCCATAGTCCATGGAAACGTTGTTTTAGTTGGCATTTAAAATGTGTTCACAGGTTAAAACATTTTGAGATACAGTGTTCTAAATGGTTTTCCCTTTACCTCTATATAGTCAAATAATTATCACATATGCACATACACAGACTGAGTTACTGGGGTGATGATGATGATGATGAATACTCAGTTATTCTCAACATCACATGCAATAGAAAAAAAATGTATTTTTTAAATTTTACCTGCTCAAGGTAATGAGGTAGTCAAATGGATGGCGAAGTTCAAATGAGTGCATCTTTGCGTTGGTGGTATAGTAGTGAGGATAGTTGCCTTCCAAGTGAGTGCGTCTTTATTGGACCTCACTTAAGGACAAATAGACAAAGGTATCTGTGTAGAACAAGTGGAGGGAACTGTGTTTTCTTAATACATCAGTGTAGGATGTGACTGAGAATGTGATGGATTAATAGTTGATAAGTTATCTTGCTCTGGATTCAACAAGAAAAAATGAAAGGAATCACCATGTGCCCCCCACCCCTGCCCGCCAAAGGAAACCATGATTGGAATTCCTGAGATGGCAATTTCCTCATCCCCATGGACCTTGGAAAGAAAAAAGTTTCTCAGTAGATCGGGTCCCAATAAGACAACTTTTTGGAGTTTTGAATATCCAGACACATCTGTAGCTGTGTGTTTCAATGTTTAGGTCAAAATCATTAGTAGAGTATGAAGTCAATTTACTATGTACTGACTGACCAAGATTTTTAAAAAATGGAAGAGAATAGAATGAAAAGGAAAATCATGGAAACTATCAGAGTGTTTCATATATTATAAAGTAAATATTATTTTATGAACTCTTGGCTTATAGTGATATGTGTATATATTTACAAGTACTTGGTATAAATATATAAATGTATCCCAACTGAATGTTGTGTTTTAAAAAGCTTGAAGAATATTGAAGATGAGGAGTAAAGTACACGTACCCAAGAAAAGTAGAAAATATTGTGTCTCCCTAATTATATAATCGAGAGAATACAGTTAAGTCATAAGGAGTCATGTATACATATGAAGATTTAAATATTGCTTGTATTATCCAAAAAAAATGAAAACAACCCAGTATCTCTCAGCAGAGGAATGGATAAAAAAATGATATAAGATGAACTAACTAGATTTATAAACTTGAATCCATGCTGAAAATATAATGTTAATCAAAAAGGGCAGTATCCTCCGAAGAAAAAGATTTAAACACCAAGCAATAGTATATATTTTAGAAATGTTCACATATGAAATATTACAATAGCATGATTGAGAAGGATGATTACAGACTCTGGGTAAAGTTTAACTGTAAGGAGAAAGGAAAGTGAAACCCAAAGAGTATGGGTTTTTCACCATACTTACATCTCTTTCTTTTTTAAAGCATTCTGAAATAAGTAGCATTTGTTAAACTTAAGTGTTGGATACAAAGGTGGTTATGATGGCCTTCTTTGTTACTTTCTATATGTTTAAAAATTTCAAAATTGTATATTTAAAGGAATCGTATGTTGTGTCTGAGTTTTTTGTCCAATATCATATTTATGACATTCATCCCTATTATTGCATATATTATTATTGTAAATATAAATGTCTTTTCATTTTTCTCATTATCCTATGGTATTCTATCGTATACGTATATCACGATTTTTTTAATCCATTTTTTTTTTCTAGTCAAATGTTGGATGTTTCTGATTTCTGGCTATTACAAACTATGCGGCCGTAAATATTTTGCATGTGTCTTCCAATACTTTTGCTAATTTCATGGGGCATGCATACATTCAGTTTTAGTCAGCACTGCCACACGGTTTCCCAAAGTTGTGCCAAGGTACGTTCCAAAACAGCAGTGAAGGAGAAATCCAGTCATTCTTTAGCCTTCTCAATATTCAATATTGTCTTTTTTCATTTCAGCAACTTTGGTGTCATGAGTATTACCTTAGAGTTTTAATTTACCATTCTCCATGACTAGTAAAATTGAGCATTTTTTTTACATATATGTTGATTATTGGATATTCTTTTTTTGGTGGGGGTTGCCTGTTCAGTTTTTGGCCCATTTTTCTAATGGACCATCTTCCTATTCCTTACTGATTCATACAAATTATTTATGTTTTCTTCATTCTTTGTATAATGTTCACTTTGTATAGTGTTCACATTCTTTGTATAATGTTAATTTTTTGTATAATGTTCACAAAGTAGAGAAGGCAAAACTTCTCTACTTCAATTTTTTTAATTTTATAACTTTTTATAAACTTTTAATAAAATTTTATAACTTTTTGTAACTTTTTATTTAATTTTATAACTTATACACACACTCCTCATATGCACAAAATAATTGTTCTGATCTAAAGGAGTAATTTCAAGATTCTTGGTCATGAGAGAAATGAGGGCTTTGACTTCCCTAAAGCAGACAGTCGACTTGAATCTGCTCAAATACATTTGTGTTAGCATGGCCACAGCAGACATTGATGTTGGGGCATTAATTCAGGTCCCACTACTGAGCTGGTCATCAGGAGGTGAAATCACTGGGACAAAGAATAAGGTGGTTCCTTTTCCCATTTCACTAGATTTTCTGAAACTTTGTATTCTGGTACGACCTAAGGATAAAAGAAAAGGTGCTGAAAGCTCATTTATGTTGGACTTACTTCTGGTCTCCTGCTATGAGTTTGGAGGTAAATGCTAATTTTGTTTATAACTTAGATGAACACTCCACTTTTTCTGTTTTAGTGTGATAATTCCGAGGTCCGCCAAACAAAAACAGCTATCATACTTGGGCTCAGGTCTCTCTGCCTTTCTATAATTTCTTCTGTAGTTGAGAAATCTTAGAGAAGACAGAAACTCAGATTCAGTGGTGGCTTAGTATCTATTCCTGTGTGACTGAGGAAAAGTCAGTGAATGATTTGGTGAGTCAGTTCTGACACTTCTGTCCGCAGGATCATGCTAGAATTAGTGACTTCATGTTGCACAAAGTCTTTTATCTTTGAATATGGTATCCCCCTTCCTCTCTTTTTATCCTAAAAAATAAGAGAGAGAGTATAACACTGTCACATTGGCTGTTGTAACTAATTTTATTCTAATTAATTTTCAAGAAGTTTTGGAGGAGGAAAATTAAGATGTGTGTTAAGATCAAGAGGTCAAATTCTGTTTTCTAGGCTCAAGGAAAGTAATGGAGCCATTTAAAACCAAAATTGTGAAATTTCAGGTTTCCTAATGCCACTTTAACTACCACACATTTTGTACACAAATTCTTCTACAACTCTTAGTACTTTGTGCCATCACAGTGATTTTTCCTTCTATGTCAACACACTTGGAGCAAAACCTTTTGGTGGCAAAAGAAAAAAGTAGGAACTCATTGCATAACAATATTTGTATGAGCAATAGATACTATTTATTCAAAAGCCCAACTGACAAGAGCACTCATTCTTTGCTGGTAGGAATGCACAACGGCACAGCCCTTTAGGAGATAGCCTGTCAGTTTCTTACAAAATTAAACAAAATCTTATATAACCCAGCAGTTGCACTCCTAGACATGTACTCAAATGACTTGGGAAATTTATGTCCATACAGAAACCTGCACAAAAATGATTATAGCAGTTTTATTACCAATTGCCAAAAATTGGAAGCCACTGAGATGTCCTTCAAGAGGTGAATGGATGAACAAACTGTTTTACATCCACACAATGGAATTTTATTCAATGATAAAATGAAATGAGGTATTAATCCTGGAGAAGACATAGAAAAATCTTAAATACATATTGCTAAATAACATAAGGAGTGTGAGAAGGCTCTGTACTGTATGATTCTGACTACGTGACATTCTAGAAAAGCAAACTCTAGAGATAGTAGAGAGATTCATAACTGCCAGGGGTAAGGAGAAGAGGAGAGGGAATGAGTAGGTGGATTTTTAGGGCAGGAAATTCTTTTGCATGATACTATTATGGTACACGTATGACATTATGCACTTGGCAAAATCTATAGAACTGTACAGCATGGAAAACAAACCCTAATGTAAAACTAGGGCATTTAGTCAATAATAATGTATCAATTTGGTTCACTGGTTATAACAAGTTATAACCAGATGAATGCAAGATATTTGTAGTAGAGGACACTGAGGGGTGCCTGGGTGGCTCAGCCAGTTAAGCTTCTGCCTTCAGCTCAGGTCATGATCCCGGGGTCCTGGGATTGAGCCCCACGTTGGGCTTCCCTCTCAGCCGGGAGCCTGCTTCTCCCTCTCCCTCTGCCCCTCCCCCTGCTTGTGTGTATACTGACTCTCTCTCTAATAAATTTTTAAAATTTTTAAAAAACAAAAAATAATAGAGGACACCGAGGCCAGTGGAAGAGGGAATACATGGGAACTCTCTATACTTTCCATTATTCTGTAAACCTCGAATTTCTCTAAACACGACATTCTATGGATAAGAGTTTTGGAAACATCATGCAGAGAAAGTGGTTTGAGAAGAGCATAGGAGCTGAGAATGTGGGGGAAAGTGTAGGCAAATCTTAGACATACGTATTTACTTGTATAACATGGTGGGAAAATGGGGAGCAACAAGATATTGTGATGTAGAATTAGAAAATCTTAATATATTTTTAATTGAAAATATATAAAATCATTAAGAGAGTTGAAGATACCGGGAAAACAGAATAGTTAACAGAACAAACTTCAAGAAGCTTTTGGGAAGACAGAAATCTGGTACAGAACAAGAGTCACTACCCTTTAGGATGAGTGATATCTCTTACACAGAGAAACTTCTCATAGCCTCCTTTTTTGACCATTCGATGGGAGAAAAAAGAGGAACACCTACTCCTTGGGTAGAACAAATGTAGTTCTGCTGAGGGGCAGAGACAGAAAAGTGGTGGCAAGAAACCTCACCTATGTTCACAAAGAAGACAATGTGAAGATACAGGGAGAAGACAGCCATCGACAAACAAAGAGTGTTTGGAACAAGTCCATGCCTCATGGCCCTCAGAAAAAACCAATCCTGCAATATCTTGATCTTTGAACTTCTAGACTCCGAAACTGTGAGAAATTAAATTTCTGTTGGTTAAGCCACCCCATCTATGTTATCTTGTGATGGCAGCCCTAGAAAATTATTACAGACTTACTTAAGCAGGGACACACTTGATTAAACTCCCCCATATAGACTTGAAGTCCCACTAACATATGATTAATAATTTTTTTTTAAGATTTTATTTATTCATTTGACACAGAGAGAGATTACAAGTAGGCAGAGAGGCAGGCAGAGAGAGAGGAGAGAGGAGGAAGCAGGCTCCCCGCTGAGCAGAGAGCCCAATGTGGGCCTCGATCCCAGGACCCTGGGATCATGACCTGAGCCGAAGGCAGAGGCTTTAACCCACTGAGCCACCCAGGCACCCTGATTAATAATTTTTTTCCTTGTACAGAATTCAATGAATTAGCAAATTATGAGTGCTCAGTATTGTTTTTTGTAAGTCCTGCTAAATCTATGAGCCCAGTGTCCAGAGATAAATTATACATATATTATAATGGAGAGAAGATGTAATGTATAATGGATTTCTGTGAGAAATTTCTCTTTGTTTGAAAGGTATTGCTACTAGCCTCTTACTTAGTCCTTTCCAGTGACCCTCCCTCTGTGATGTAATGGAGTTGAGACTAGAGATTCCTGTGGTCTTAGGGGAGGCAACAGATAGCTCAGAATCCTCATGAAGCCATTGCCCTGTCATGCCTACAGGATTATAGCTAAAGATCAAGATACCCCAAGACTGTGAGGCCCAGAAACTTCTTACAGTTGAAAAGAAATTTATCTCAACTGATGAATAGTAAAGATAAATTTGTTTGCACTATTTTAGATAAAAAATAGCTGGACAGGGCACCTGGGTGGCTCAGTGGGTTAAAGCCTCTGCTTTCGGCTCAGGTCATGATCTCAGGGTCCTGGGATCGAGGCCTACGTCGGGCTCTCTGCTCGGCAGAGGGCCTGCTTCCTCCTCTCTCTCTGCCTGCCTCTCTGCCTACTTGTGATCTCTCTCTCTCTCTCTCTCTCTGTCAAATAAATAAATAAATAAATAAAATCTTTAAAAAAAAAAATAGCTGGACAGTAAGATAAACTTTTGACAGATCTTTATCTCCTGGTGTCTTGAAGTATTGATATTACATAAATATTAAAAATATTTTGTCTATAGTAAATGGTTATCTCTAATTTTGACAAAGTCCTAATTCTTTCACTTCCCTATTGCAAGACAGATGTGACTTAGTTTAATGGTAACCAATAATGCTTGGGTTTTGCAGCAACATACCACCTTTTTCCTCCATGCATAATGATGGCATGGAATTTAAGACCAATTTTAATAATGGAATGATTTGAGATGTCTTGCAGTGCCATAATTGTAAAAAAAAAAAAACTATTGGAAGTGACTTCTGTGTAGCTAGCTAGTATATAAAAACCATCTTTGAATTTTTTTAGATATTTTATATTTTTTATACATCCATGCAAATATGGAAGATCATGAAACTGTCATAAAATAAGCATAAATATAAGATAAAAAATATAAGATAAAATATAAGATAATATAATATAAAAAAGGTGGGAAATGCTGCACACATTTTATAACCAAGATCATCTTTAAGCTCAAAGCCAAACATGCAAATTCTAACATTTTCCCTAAATCTGCTACATAACCAGGAGTCTTTTGGAAAGACTAAAAATAAGCAAAATGTGAAAAAGAAACAATTCTAAATTCCTCATGTGATAGCCAGATTCAGAAGAACCCCAGGAAATTTAAATTCAGCTAATGAGTGTACAGTGGACAATCCAGAGAATTAAAGATCCTTATGCTTCATTGGTAGCTCTTCTTCCCGTTTGAAACTATATCCCCGTTGCCTGGTGAAGGTCTTGCATTTTTAAGAGGCTGTGGCAGGTGCTTGCAATATGCACGTTGCAGTTTAATTTCCATCTGGGTGAACAAGAAGTCAGCTGCCTGGGGCTGAGACATATTTGCTGTGAACACAGGTAAATTTGTTTAAAGTACTCTAAGTGTAAAGAGAATAAGGGCTTAGTTGGGTGAAGAGAGAACACAAAAAAAAACCTCACCAGGATTAGAAATGATGGGTTAGGCAAATACTCTTTACAGAAGTTGATATTTGCAATATGGAAATGAAATAAGGATCAGAAGAACTGCCTCACGGACTTCTTAAAATTCAGTATCTCCTAAACTTCCTTTAAACCAAAACATCTAAGTTACATTTCCACGTAGCCTGAGTGTACTAAGTTTCATATCACCATGAGATATTTTTTTAAAACTCTATAGATGGGGTTTTGTGAAAACAAGTACTGCTTCTAAGAGAGGTATTGTGTAGCGAATGTCACTACCGGAAAAGAGACTTTCTGAGAAAATGAGTGAGGAGTCCATTTTGTGAACAAACCTGTTTTGCTGAAGGAGTTACTAGAGTTCAGGATGTGTAACTGTGGTTTGATGAGTCACAACTTTAAAATTTGCCCCAAAGTGGGGAAGAAGGGGAGGGAGATTCGCAGCAGATAGCATAGTCCTGTCAGAAGGTAAGTAATGGGGCGCCTGGGTGGCTCAGTGGGTTAAAGCCTCTGCTTTCGGCTCAGGTCATGATCTCAGCGTCCTGGGATCAAGGCCCACATCGGGCTCCCTGCTTGGTGGGGAGCCTGCTTCCTCCCCTCTCTCTGCCTGCCTCTCTGCCTACTTGTAATCTCTCTCTCGCTCTGTGTCAAATAAATAAATAAAATCTTTAGAAAAAAAAAAAAAAAAAAAGAAGGTAAGTAATGGCAAGATGATATCATTCCTGCTTGGAATACCTGTATTTTTCATTACTAGGTAGTTCAGTGGTAACGTGGCAGATGCTTAAAACGGAAACCTGAACTCTTAAAAAAAAAAAAAGAAGAAGAAGAAAAAAAATTTTTTTTCAAATGACTCATTTTTCTTTAAGGAGAAGTGGTAGAAAAGTCACATTTTTCCCCTTGGGAGGGCACTCAGAACTGCTTAAAGTACTCGTGTCTGGAAGAAACCAAAGTGCTTAATGAATTGCAGTGAAGTTATTTCAGTTATCTGAACATACTGTGTTTTATTTCCGGGGACTTCGTAGAGACTTAGAAAAGACATTAAGACTGATGTCTAGGGCAAGTCATTCTCTGACTTTGAGCTTCTCTCTGTTGAAATCCTTTTCATATTTTCAGACCCAGCTCAACGGCCAATCCTCTACAACATAACTTCAAGTCTCTATAGAAAGGAGTGGTGGCTTCTCTGGAAAGCAAATAGCACATTGGCTGGATCTTGAGTACAGAATCATTTCATTTGAATTTTCAGTATGCCTGTTTTTAATGTCATCTCTCTCCTCTCCTAGACTAAGTTTCTTCAAGGTGAATTCTTATTCATACCCATTCATTTTGTATGTATTCATGCAAAATTGTCCACTTTGTATGTGGACACATAAATGTGCAAAAATGTTGCACATTTTAGGAGCACACACACACAATTTAAAACATGTATTCAGTCATTTAGCAAAATGATTCAAATCTATCCAGTCATGGATTAGCTCTCCAAAAAAAAAAAAAAATGTTAGCAATCACATGTACTAGCTGCTCTTTCAGCCATGGGGAACTTGGTTAAAAACACTATCAAAATTACCACTCTCACAGAACTTACAAGCTAAACACACAAGTTGCCCTATGTTAGAGACTCTGTCCTGGAAAGGAAGCTTACCGTTCTTTGCTGTATGGAATTTCCAAATAGTCCACTCATAAATAGTGCAGATTTTGAAATTGTACTTTTGCCTCATATGGTGATTTCAGCCAGCAGATTATAAGTGGAAAATTGTCTGATGGCTTAGGTCAATATCTCCCATAGACAAACAAGCAAGCAAAAAGAAAACAAAAACAAAAACAAAAAACAAGAGAGGGTTGATAACATAAGGCAATACTAGTTATGCCTCTGAAGGCACCAGACTTCGTTTCCCTGCCCCTGTGGACATGCTGTGAAGAAATCACATCTTCCTCTCCATGCTGTCAGTCACAGAAGGGTCCTGAGAAAAGGAGATCTTAAAAAATCAGTATTAGCATTGTGTCCAAGGGTGAAAGTCACATTCAGGAGGAATAGCTTCTGCTACATTGGCCAATAAAAGCAGGAGCAGGGCGCCTGGGTGGCTCCGCCGGTTAAGCATCTGTCTGCCTTAGGCTCAAGTCATGATGCCAGGGTCCTGCTCGGTAGGGAGTCTGCTTCTCCCTCTCTGTCTGTCCCTTCCCCTGCTCTCCCTATCTCTCAAGTAAATTTAAAAAATGTTTACAAAAAATAAAGGAGGAGCAATACAAGAAGGGGATCACAAGACAAATCAACTGAAGCCAGCGTAGCAGCTCTCAAGAGCAGAGGTGCAAGAGGCCAGACTGTTCCAATCCCGTGTAAAGGGCCAGAGAGATAGTAAATAAGGAATCACTAACACTTACTGAGATCTTGCAGTGAGCCAGGTAATGGCACATAAGCTTTACTAGGGAGGAGGGTTCAAGACACAGAGGGAAAATCTTAGCAAGGTAAGCATTGTGGTATCCTCAGCAACTCACCAGGAAAATAGCATTTGGAGCAAGGGAAGCTTTTCAACTAGCTTGTATCATTTTACTATTTAATTAACCTCTCCTTAATATATAAATAACTTCTTAATATATAATAACTTTGCCTTAATATAACTAATATTGTCAATTTGTGTTTTTGGATTAGTTAGGATTGCTGGTTCAGAAGCTGAACCCCAGCAAGTTTAGTCAGAAGGAGGGACATGTACGAGAAAGATACTAGGGTGTCTTGGCAACTCAAGCAATTAGAAGTTTCTTTCTTTCTCTTATCTGTATTAATCAGAGTAGCTAGACTCCTAATAGAAGGAAACCTGACAGCCAACTTTCTTGTCGTTCACACTTCTGGATGCCAGAGAAGCATTGTTTCTTCTCCTGGTTAGCAAGAACACTTAAATAATGAAGGCCTTTTTTTCTCTTTTTACAATTGTCATAGAATCTCATTCCTTTATTTTTTGGCTTAGTGAAATATTGTGAAGATGGGGCAAATACGGTCCGTATCCGTGCACAACAACTGACATGATCCTTTTGCTGTTCTTGCAGTTTTGTTACTCTGATCACCGTCCTTTCCATTTTCTAACACAGCACTGTTTGCCAAGTGTCATCATTTTACCAGGTTGACTGCCATGTACTTTTTTAGCTCAGCTCAATCCAACATAACACAGATTTTGGGTTAGAGATTGATTGACTTTGAGTAAGGTGTGCTTTATTGTATAGGCAGAGACAGAGATAAAAAGATTAAAACAATTTTCATGTACATTCAGATGTTCATTCAGGTGGAGAGTACCCTCAAAGGTAGCAAATTTGAGATAATTAGAACTGAACTTATTAAAAGTATGGTTTTTGTGAGAAGTTTCATGACTGGTTTGTAATACCTTCCGTCTCTGCCAGTTTACTGCTTAGCTTGGTGGTCCATTTGTAGTCGAGGGGAGGAGAAGTATTCATGTAAGGTTTATAATCTACCCGAAATTTTGGAAAATCTATCCTGCTAAGAGATACATAGGATGTCCATCATTTTACACTCAGGAAAAGCACCAGTTTTCATTTGGAATCCAGGATTTATGTCCAGATGGCTTCTTGGAATTCACACACAACAGTGCATTTACCAGGGGTGCCTGGCTGGCTCAGTCAGTAGAGCATGCAATTCTTGCTCTAAGTTCACGCCCCATATTGGGTGTAGAGTTTACTTAAAAAGAAAATCTTTTAAAAAAAATAGTGTATTTACCAAAGGTACTGATTCAAGTCATTTTTTAGTTATAACTCTAAATAATATATATGTCATTGATAGCTCCAGAAGGTTTGATCCAGGTTCTGGGACTAGAAGACAATTGCCCAAAGCCTTGGAAGCTTCATGTGCAGTATTGCATTTGGACCTCCTTTAAAAGAAAAACAAAATCTGAATCAAAATATTTATTTTGTTTTAATAAATAAAGAAGATATTCTTCCATTAAAAAAGAAAGCAATCTTTATATGGAGATCGGCACTGTGAGATTATTAACCAACGTCCTTTATTTTAAAATTTTCTTTCTCTCTCAATGCTTGATCTTTTCATGTTGTTTTATTAATGTCTAAAGTAATGACCGTCTTTCACACACATTCATAGATGGTAATTTCACTATTATAAAGGAAAATAATGGTTTCAGGTAGAAGTCTATAGAAGAAAATTGGTGAAAGTAGGTATATAAATACATATATTCCATCAACGTCAAGGATATATATGTATTATATATATACATACATACATACATATATACATATAGTGAAATAATGAAATCATTCCTATTTCTAATTGACCCCCTTAAGCAACCTCCCTGTTCATTAAGAGCCTATTGTCCTGGTTCTGTACCTATCCTTCAAATTTTGCAGTTTCAGGGAGAAACTCTTTCCCTCACTTTCTTTTCTAAGGAAAAACAGAACACATTTTTAGAAAGTAAAAAATAAGGGTTTCATCTCTTGCCTTAATGACAGAAAGACCTAAAATGGAAAGATAATGCAATGATTAAGTATTATTTTTGTTTCATTTTATTTTGTTTTTCTCATCCCATAGTTAAGAGCTAGGACCCTGATGACTTTCTTCTTCCTCGCCCATTCTGTGTCCAAGACCAAATTTGCTACCATTTTTCAAATAATCTTGAATTCCACTTGTGCATATTTGCTCATCATGTTCCTAGTAAAGATGCTTCCTCTCCCCCCGTATGTTTTTATATTCTTTCAAGTCCAGCTACAATTTACTATACTTTACTATACTATATACCATATAATATACTAATATACAAGTACACAATATACTCCTGAACTTTCTAATTCAGTCCCTGGAGTAATCGATCATATTCTTGTTTATATTAGTACTTAGCGGTTCCATAATCTTGGAAACTTCTTTAGAGCATCCATTACCTTTTTAATGCCCCTTTAATTTAAACCTTTAAAAAATCCTGTTAGAAATTATTACCATCTCCATTTTTCTGTTCATAAAAATGAGATGAGGCTCACAGAATTTCAGACATTATTTTTCCTAAAGGAAAAATGAATTAAGTGGTAAGAATTTAGGACTACAAATGACATACCGACCTACCACTTAGAACCGCCCTCAAAATGAAGCAGATGTTTGAATTAATTATTCACACATTCTCATTTAGAATTAGAAGAAAAAAATCAGAAAACTATAAGTCTTAAGAAGAAGATTGCACTGGGACACCTGGGTGGCTCCGTCAGTTAAGCATCCAACTCTTGATTTCAGCTCAGGCCATGATCTCAGGGTCCTGAGATCGATTCCCATGTTGGGCTCCTCACTGGATGTGGAGCCTGCTTGGGATTCTCTCTCCCTCTGACACTGCCTCTCACCCCCAACCCCTTCCCCACCCCGTGCGGACACTCTCTCTCTCAATCCAAAAAAAAAAAAAAAAAAAAA
>LNAC01000260.1:1668618-1705947 GCA_002007465.1 Ailurus styani | reverse complement strand
CCAAACCAAAAAAAAAAAAAAAAAAAAAAAAGTGTGAACTTCTTTTTAATGAATTTGGTGTGAATATATTGTTACTTGTGTGGTTTTCTATGTAATTACATATTTGATATCTATTTCCCCCAACAGACTTTAAGTTCCTTGATTTATTTCTTACTAGTTTCATTTCTGAGCATAATGCCTGGCACATAGTAGGCACTTAATAAGTACTTCTTAAATGACTAATGAACAGTGAGTTGCCTCTATACTAGAATGAGTTCATTTGTCCAAAGAATTCTTTAATAGGAAGTAATCAGACAGGAGGATGTGGTTTACTCTCCATGATTGGGAAGCTGATAATGTTCTCTGACAGAAGCTCAGAGGAAATCTCCTGGGAGTGGTTATGCAGGATGAAGGTGAGCCAATACTGTCTGCAACATAACACAGTGCAGGGTCTGTGACTGAACCACAGATGTGGAAAATTCATCTCTTGAAATCAATTCTGGTTCCAGTTTCTGCATTCTAACATTTGTCTCCCTTTCTTCATCTTAAAATGAAATCCTTCCCTATTAGCGATATGATGACATTAACAAAGAATGGCTTTCTTGTTTAATAACCCACTGTAGACCTCTTGTTAACTAACACAGTTTCTAGTGATCAGAATAGGAGTTAGAATGATTTCACTGCAAGGGCCACCTGGGTTGCTCACTTGGTTAAGCACCTGCCTTCAGCTCAGGTCATGATCCCAGGGTCCTGGGATCAACCCCCGCATCACTTTGGGCTCCTTGCTTGTAGGGGAGTCTGCTTCTCCCACTCCCTCTGTTCCTCTGTCCCTCCCCCTGTGCTCTCTCTCTCAAGTAAATAAAATCTTTAAAATAAGGGAAAATAGGTATATAGGTATATAAAAACAAACAAAAAACCCTAGCATTAGGAGGTAGGGGAGGGTGGAAAGGAACACACTAAGGGTGAAGCTAACAAAGAAAACAAAAGATAAAAGAAGCATTGTTAATACCTGCCTGACTTGAATAAGCTCCTGAATACATCAATACTTCACATGGGGCTAGTACAGAGATATTTGAAATTGAATGAGTAAGGAGGAAATTTAATCTATCATTATAAACCTGAATTAATCCTTTTTGTTTTTGTTTTTTTAATGCTCTGAGTTACTGATGATATAAAGGACATCTACAATTAATCAGTGCTTTTTATCTACCCATGACCCTGAAACTCTGAAACATAAATCTTGCTGAGCACCTCCCTAGATGGGCTGGTGGCAAGGTAATGGTGTGATTGTTTTTATTTATAGGGCTGACGAGCTGACTCCTTGTGGCTTAAGACTGAAAATCACAGATTCCACCCTCTAGTGTACACTTGGAACAAACAGATCTCTGAGGCATGCTTGAACTTTCCTCAAAAGGGCAAATGGAAACCAAGGAGGGTAGAAAGGGCTGCCAGCAGCCCCATGTCTGTCTCTGGCAACTTTCAGAGAATAAGTAGCTCTCATTTCCCAAAGGATCTTACGCTGAGTGGTCCACTGCTGGAGTTTAAATGTTTTACCTCCAGAACAAGGTTTGATCATTTAAGTTTTAAAGCTTAAATGAGTTTTAAACATTTAAACAGATGAGTTGGTTCTGTTCTGTGGAAGTACAGGGGTGTGTGTGTGTGCGTGTAATATTTACTCAACGTCAGGATTCCTAGATGGCAGTTAACTTACATTTCTTTTTTTATGAGTCTTTTTAAAATTTATTTATTTATTTATTTATTTGACAGAGAGACAGAGAGAGAAAGCACACAAGCAGGCAGAACGGCAGGCAGAGGGAGAGGGAGAAGCAGGCGGAGAGCCCAACGTGGGGCTCGATCCCGGGACTCTGAGGTCATGACCTGAGCCAAAGGCAGACACTTAACTTACTGAGCCACTCTGGCACCCCAGTAACTTACATTTTCTTATTATTTTTGACCAAATGGTAATTGACAGCATTGCATTTGGAAAAGTTTAAACACATTGGGATAGTAGACTCAGGTACTGGATCTGGATCAAAAGGGACTACAGTTATCACATTATGTTCATTTTACTCTGACTTCTGCATACTATATACAATACTGTATAGGTTGTTCCAAGAATAATAAGACAAATAGTGATTCAGAAAGGTAGGTCTAGTCATGGTCACTATTCAATTTAAGGCTATTTTATTTAGAAAATACATTAGAACTATACTTACTAAAATTAGGAACACTTATTTATTAATAATTTGCTACATTTATAAGACATCTCAGACAAGGCTTCAGACCACTTTGTTGAATGGAATACACGTGTGTACACACACACACACCCCTATATCTCCACTTATTTTTGAGTGTAGATGGTAAAGTTGTCTTCATGCCAAGAATTACGTCACTATGCCAATCAAGTATATCATTGATTTTCTGGAACTTTATCTTCTAACTACCTGATTCTTAAACTGGGACAATACCACCCTAAGAGCAGGGATATTAAAAAGAGCCTGGGGACACCTGGATGGCTCAGTCAGTTAAGTGGCTGACTCTTGATTTCAGCTCAGGTCATGATCTCAGGGTCCTGGGATTGAGCCCCACATCAGGCTCCATGCTCAGTAGGAAGTCTGCTTGAGAATTCTCTCTCTCCCTTTCTCTCTGCCTCTCTCCCGCACATGCTACCACATGTGCCCTGCCTCATAGAGAGACAAACAAACACATAAATAAATAAATAATAGTTCTTAGCATTTTTGTCTCAAATATATAACTATAAAGTCTTTTAAATCAAAGAGATAGAAGTGAAATCCTACCTGCTACATCTGTCAAGAGAAAAAACTCCCTATTAGTTTACTACTTCAGTAGTTACAAAACTTTTTTTTACATATATTTATTCCATCCTCACAATTATACTGTGGGAAAAGGAAGGGAGGTGATACTACCATTGTACACATTTCAAAACTGAAGCCTGATGAAGCTGAGAGTTAGCTAAAGTCGATGATTAGTAAACAGAGGAGTCAGGACTGGAATTTACATCTTCCGTCTCCTTTGAGAGCAGACCATGGTGCTTACCTTAGCTTAGATATTTGGAAGCATAGAATTAACATAAATTCTAAATATAGATTGATAAAACAGTATAGGAAGTAAAATTATAGATTGACAGTAAAAGCCAAAAATGAGATGGGACTATGAGGACTTTAGTGACCATGAACCCTTATACGCCAACGTTGAACCCTGAGAAGTCACTTAGTAAACTCTCCTAAGTCCCATTCTCAGAATACATAGAACTATAGGCATCCACTTTTGTTTCCCCTCTTTAGGAGGGTGTGGAAACCTCAAAAGGACACGTATGTCTCTAACTGCTACATCATTGTTTAATTTCTGGCATGATTCTTGAAAAACCAGCTCTCCTGGAGTTAGCACTCATGGTGTGTTCATACTATTCAAAGTTTTCTTTCTTTTTGAAATTTTGTTCTCAGTAATTTTTCATCCCTGACAGTTGAAACAAAGCAAGGTGATGAAATAATGAGACAGTTTGATTCACTCATTGTCATTATAATGAGGGAATGCAATGTAAAGGCATTATGCGTGCTTAGTTTTTGTCCATCTGAGATCTCTTCTCTGGGTTGATTTTTCCTGAGCGCTATTGTTTTTCATAATTTTCTTTGACTTTTTCTCTGAAATTCTTCTTCATTGAATTACCTTTTACTCTTCAGTTCCTATGTTGAAATCTTCTTTCAGTGTTTCTTTACTACTATTCACTAAAATCATTGACTATAAATGCTTAGTTTCCAACTTTCTTAGAGTGTTTCAGAAACATAAATAAATAAGCTGACTGTCCAGACAACTTTTTTTTTTGTATCTTTGGCTGCAAGTAAGTTATAACCCCTACAAAATTGCCAAGAATAACTGGCATCAATTATAGCAAATGTAATACAAAATGTCAATATTACAACTTCAAAACAAACCAACCAGAAAAATACCAAAGCATAAACTGAGTCAAATAGATAGATGTCATGGTTTACTTTGATCTCTAATTGAATGAACTTCTAAGGACTCTGCTGCTCTGTATCTGAGATGTATTTACTGATGATACTACTGATTGGAATTCATGTCTATTCATATTTCTAGAAATTTAGAAAAGTTTATGATGTAAAACTCTCTGCTTGCGGGGTGCCTGGGTGGTTCAGTTGATTAAGCGACTGCCTTCAGCTCAGGTCATGATCCCAGGGTCCTAAGATCAAGCCCCGCATCGGGCTCCTTGCTGGCCAGGGGGCCTGTTTCTCCCTCTCCCTCTGCCTGCTACTCTGCCTGTTTGTGCTCTCTCTCTGTGTCAAATAAATAAATAAAAATTCTTAAAAAAATACTTTGCTTGGATTGACGACATGCATGATGTCATTTGGCAGAAATACAATTCCATCTTAAAGACTTAATAATTGTTAAAGAGCAAAAACCAAATTATTTGATTTTCATCTTTCTCAAGCTACTGATCTTAAGTTTAAAAAAAATTCTCAAGATGATGACGCCAAAAGTAAAAACCTGAAAAGTACCGTAAGTGATGCTATGAAAAACACTGGAGAGGAAGAAGCAGTCTGTTGGGAAACTTGCCAGTGATGCTGCAGCTCGGGGCTCCTCCCGGGAGCCGGGGAGAGGGGAAGCCCACAGCAAGTGCTTCCGGGGGGCTGCGGGGCTGAACACCTGAAACTGGAGGGGACAGGAGCCCTTGGCTGAGCTCTACGCCTGTCACAGCAGGTTTTCCTTTTGAATCCCTGCGCTGGGAAGGCACTTCCTCAGCTGGTTGCTATACGAGCAATGATGCTACAGAACTTCGAGAATCCAAAGCAGATGGGCAGTAAAGGAGAGATGCCGTCATCTTTGTGTGTTGGCTCTAACATCCTTAGGATTCAAAAGGAGAGAAAAACAAACGCCTCATTATCTGAACTGCAAATTTAGAAATGCGGGCTTCCTAGTTCAACCAGGTAGCTCACTTCAGCACAAGGAAACAGTTAAGTGAGGGCCATTCCCTGAGGCCCTCAGAGTAACCCAGGGAGTAACAAAAGAAAACAGGAAGTAGGGGCCCTGTCAAGTGACAGGCTGTCTGATTTTAATCAAGAAGCCGAGGATAAGTGTACCTTTGAAGAGATTATATCATCGTGGAAATGATCTCTTTTAAGTTTGTGGGATATGCTGGGCCGGCACTACCTTGGAAAAAAAAACACTCAAAAAAAAAATCAAGCTTTTTTTTTTTTGCTAACCCCACATTCACTTTGATTCTTTCTTTTAAAATTCTTTTCCTGTGAGATTTATCATATATAAAGAAGTTTTTATTAGCACATACTGATGTGTGCATGTGTGTATATAGGTAGATAGATAGGCTCTTCTGTTCCATCTATATTTTGATCTTTCTCTTAACCAGGACTGTAGACTCTTAAATTCTAAAGTTGTGTAATGCATTCTGATATCCGCTAAGGCAGTTCCAACAGCTTCAAGTCTCTCTGGACCAAGACACTTTGATAATTTTTGGCAGTTAGGAAACAGCTAGTTACATTTCCCACATTGGCACAATACTTTATGGAAGGATTTTATAATAGGTATTGTGGGGTTTTAGTCATTACGAAAAATTAGATGACAGAGTTACAAAAGAGCCTAAACTGTAATACTGTGTATCTGCTCTACAGTGGCTATTAACTTCCCTATGATTCACCTGACGTTGAAAACTTATAATTCCAGTTTAAAAAATAAACAGCCCTGAATTTAATCTACATATACTGCAAGTTAATCACTTCATATTAAGTTCTCCTATCTAAGTTTATTGCAAGGATTTCAAGTAATTCTGGCAATTAAGAATCTAAGATAAATGTATAGTTGTAATTGCATGTTTATAGGCAGTGATAAATACATCCATTCCTAGTTCAAAGAACGGAAGGGATTAAAAAGCTAAATGGAGAATTCTAATTAAGATTTTGTTAGACACAGAGCGTTGTAATAAGTTGTGGGGTATACAATTAATCCTGTTTGCAAGGGTCTACGAAGCAGGTTGGAAAAAGGGACTTTCGTTTATATATAAAAGTTTCAATAAACAACCAAGGCTGAACAGTAAATGTGAAATGAACAGAATTTCTGTTTAGAGGTAGGGGTGATGACCAAGAGATGGGGGCCTTCGGGAGAGGCTTTACTGAGGCCTTAAAACAGAGTAACACTCACAAAGAGAGAAGTTACAAAAGGGTATTGCGGAGATGGGAAGCATCACTAGCCGATATAAAGAGACTAGAATGTTCATAGAGGACTTGCTGATTGTAATTTCAAATTATATGCAAAATAATAAAATTAAAAAAAATTATATGCAAAATATATAAAATTATATCACAGAAATCTATATCACATGTACTTGTGGCATTGTAGGGGCCTTGTGTGGGTGCAGGGACTAGCTCAGGTTTGTAAACTGGATGAGAAAATAATGTTCCCAGGGCAATAATGATATCAGGCTCATCCAATTTTAATACTTTTTGTTATGTATATAAAACCATGCTCTTGTTGGCTGTCCATCTACTTTTCCTTTAGAAACCCTTTGGTCTATCACCCTAGACCTCTAATGGTTCAGTATTGCCCTTGCTGACGGCTGTTCTGGAATCCTGTCATTCCCACTGACACCAGGTCTCTAACAAGATTGTCTGTCATCAGCCCTACCGCAGCCAGCAGCCACCGCTGAGCTGTTGAGACATGCCAACACCTCTCTCACTAGCATATTCCTTATGAGCTTAGTGATGACAGCATTCTCTGGCCCTTCCAAGAGCATTCTCTGCTTTCCAAAGAACCCAGCCAGTTGGTGGGCTCTCAAGGGTTATACAATAGAACCATTCTCCCACGTTCACTCCTCTGAGCCTTTTGATCCCTTCCTCAGAACTCTGCCAGGGTAGCTCTGTCATTGCACTTAATTTAATATGAGCCTTTTGTTTCCCACAAGCTTCTAGTAACCACCCCAGCAGTACATTAGGACCCTTTCCAGGTGCTCTTATCAGTCATGGGAGAACGCCCCCTTACTGGCCAGTTCTCCTCTATTGAGCTTATCTTTCACCACCCCCAGACCCACCCGAGTCCAGTACTATCAGGACCTACTTTCTGGCATCTTCTCCCAACCCCTACTTTCTTTTGCTGCAATGAATCATGTCCTGAAGTTCCTTTGGTGAATAATTCCTTTTCTCCTCTACCAAGAAAGTAGTTCCCTAGCTGGCCCATGCTGAGACTTGATCCTAGTTACAGAACTAGAAGACAGGAGAGGAAGTGGGTCAGATTTTGAAGAGAATAATTATTATCTTCCAAGGCATCCATCTCAGTTGATGTTCTGGCATGGTCTTCAGGCAAGAGAAGGCTGCTCTTCGCAGCAGCACAAAGTATGCCATACCTGCGGGCCCAGAGGTTCAGAAGAATCTGGGGTCTCCTGTTCCTGAGTACATCCATGTCCCCATTCAGTGCCTTAAGGCCCCACTCCTTTCCTAGCAAGATTTCTATTTTAGCATTAAAGACTTGCCAAAGCTTTGAATTCAGTCTTCATTATAGTTCTATTATTTTTACAATAAAGTGCATGTTAAATAGTAGAAAAATATATTATGTTTTATATAATTGTATTTAATAACTTATTTATGGTTATATAAACATATATTTAAGCCTTATATATATATGGTTTCTGTCCTGGGTTCCTGACATAGGACTCCTAGATCTTTATGATTTCCTCAGTGATAAAAGCACTAGGAGCATCTCTCCTAACTCCCTTGGAATTTACTAGATGATAGCAGTATCTTCTGTTTTGATGAGGTGACTCTTGGTGGGCTCCTAAATGACGTTGATCATCAGAAAGACTCAGCCATGCTTAGAAGCTTGGTAAAATGAGACCATCTGGGTGATCCTTAGTCCAATACAGCTGGTGCCCTTATAAGAAGAGATTAGTACACAGATTGGACACAGACAGAAGGATGACCATGTGAGGACACAGCAAAATGGTGACCATCTACCAGCCAAGGAGAAAGGCCTCAGAGGAAGCCAAACCTGCTGACAACTTGAACTTGGACTTCCAGCCTCCAGAACTCTGAGAAAAGAGATTTCTCTTGTTTAAGTCACCTAGCCTGTGGTGCTTTTTTGAAGTAACCCCAAGCAGACTCACGCTGACAAACCTATAGGTTCCAGCCCATGGAAGTGAGAGCACAGTGGGGGCAACTATGCATGGAGTGGAAGACAAATCAGAGGGTATGTAGGAAGAGCACCCATGGTATCTGCTGTGTCCTGGCACCCTTAACTCCTGGTGAAGCATTTCTAGAATGTGTGCTTCTTGTCTCTGCAACTTTGGCCTTTGCTGCATTGGATCTTCTGGTTTCCAGGAAGGACACAATAAAGGTTCTACTGGAACTTGAGGCTGTGACTCATACTTTGTCAGAGGGGGCTCTGAGGCATTTACTAAGGATTGCTTTTATATAATGGAGGCAGAAACACATATATCTGGACCTTGGAGATTCATTTGGATGCATCTTATAGTTCCTCACTTGGAGATAAGAATGAATGGGTTGATACAGCAATGGACATAGGATGAGGGCAAGGTATCAAGAGTACAGGCCCTTCAAAATTGAGGAAATGGGTCACTCCACAAAGTGACCAACCTAGACCAAGTACAGTTTAACCAAAAATGAGGAAAATCTGAGATAATTAATAGAGAAGTGAGAAGAGCCCTTTATTGATTGGTTACTACTGAAAACTCATTGCTTAGTTCAGCGTATCTTAAATTTTATTTTTGTATTTGCACAGAGAAGGGATTTACATCACAGTTCTAAAAAATAAAAGGTATAGCCATATTTGGGGCATCGTTGTCTGTAGATGGGAAAATACACTAAATAATCACACAAGAAAGACTCTCTTTTCTTCTTTATAAAGGACTCATTGTAAGACTCACATGTAGTCTATTAGGTTAATTCTGATTTTATATGTTTTTGTTTCCAAATCTAAGTAGTGTATGTCACTGAAAGGGTGTTCTATATAATACAATACTGATAATGCAAAGTTGATCTTACTTTAGTCATTTCTAATCCTAGCTCTATTGCTGACACAATTTTAACTTTACTTGAGATTATAATTATATATATTCATTAACTACAAAAAATTTACTATGGACCTGTAAGTCAAAAATGAAATTATATTTTGACTATCTTATTATACTTTAAAAAAATTGTTATAATGGTAATTCCGCTCTCAAACTTTTAAGAATAAAATGTAGAAGTTGAGTTCCTATTTTAGAAAAAGGAACAAAATGCTAAATGCAGTTTTACAATGTTGTCTTTTTCAAATTAGGAATACTTTGAGTAAACATATACAAAAGCAAACAATTACGTTTTTGATTTTGTCAAGCATAACAAAGAATGTGAACTCACTTGGTATAATTTTTAATAATAGAAATTGAAATTTTTGCTTGTGTGACTCTGTAAGTGATTTAAGAAAATTATAGCTTATTGCAGGGATGAATTCACTTAGAGACATTGTTTATGGCCATAGAATGGAAAATATTCCAAAATAATTCAAGCTGTGGTAGAATAATCTTCAACATATTTTCAAAACTAAAATAAACATCTAAATAAATCTTACATTATGTTCTATATGAATAATTATTTTGATGTTAGTTTCACAAGTGTTTTAGTAATACCCAATGTTAATTAACTTCTAAACCTATTAATTAAAGCAGCAGAATTCCATATTATAATACAAATATAGAGACAATTTTCTTCCCCGGGAGCCAAGCTAAGTTAGTATTCGGAGCCTAGAAACAAAACATACACAAAAATATTAACATCCCAACTCAGCCAACCTCCAATGAACACATGCAGGAAAAAATAGATTAAACAAAATTCCTAAAACTGAATAGCATATAGGGTATTAGTTCATGATGAAAGACGAAACAAAAATTGCATAATTCTTACATAATTAGACAAGTTATGAACTGATGGTGGAAACATTTTGTAAAAACACAAATTAGTATATGTTCTACTATTACCTCCTTTAAACCTCACGAATCTACCTTCTTCCTCATTTTCTCTGCCCTGCAGACATTCTCCCTTATTCTTCATCCCTCAGTATCTCTGATTGTCCCAAGGGACGTCACAGAGTCCAGTGGCTGAGAATAGTAACTCAGAGGACAAACATCCACTTACCTTGTCACCTAGGCAGCAAATAGCAATCAGCCAGGCCATATTTTAGGTACCGAAGATAAAGGTGTGAACAGAAAAACATTCCCCTGTCTTCATCAACATTATATTTTCATTGGTGTGATAGTCATAAATAAGTTAAAAAGTAAGTAAACAATGATCTTAAAATCTTGAATCTTACCATGTAACTTTGAGTAGGCTATTTACCCTAATAAGCCTCAGCTATGTCTTTACCCTGTAAATGGATATGATAATATTGCTTACCAGTGTGTGTGTGTGTGTGTATAATATATTCAATAAATAATATTATATGCTACATATGTTTATATAATAAATAACATGTTATATATAAGGTTATATATCTTATATGTCTTATTATCTATAGAAGAGTATATATACTTTCTTCCTTTTAGATAAAATTAGCCTTTATTAGAAGGGAATTGTAAGTCACTTAGACTGGGCAAAGAGCCTTATGTAGACAGGAATCAGACTCACAGATCTAAACATACCTTACTCAGGTTTTGGATACAGATTGCCTCTGTTGACATGATCAATTATAAAGAAACATATGAATTATGGATAACTCAGTGAGCAAAGAAACTTGTTATCTGACTCCTTGGACCAATTCCCCAGAAAAAAATTAGAACACGTCCTGTTCTTTATCAGAAGTTGCAGGGCGCCTGGGTGGCTCAGTGGGTTAAAGCCTCTGCCTTCGGCTCAGGTCATGATCTTAGGATCCTGGGATCGAGGCCCGCATCCGGCTCCCTGCTCAGCAGGGAGCCTGCTTCCTCCTCTCTCTCTCTCTCTGCCTTCCTCTCTGCCTACTTGTGATCTCTTTCTCTGTGTCAAATAAATAAATAAAATCTTTAAAAAAAAAAAAAGAAGAAGTTGCAGACACTATCTTTCCTGACTTTCAGTGTGAAGATGGTCAAGACTCTCCAATATATCAAATCATTTTACCAAGGAGACCACCATTTTGTGTTAACCCCAAATCTCAGAATTCTTAATTTAAAAAAAAGGGTATTAAAATCACAACTGTATCTATTGTATGAAATAATGTTCACAGATTTTGCCTTTTATTAATCATTGAGCTTGTGAATAAACTCAAGAGCTCTTTTTTTCTTTTCCTTTGATCTTCCAGCCAATCTGAAACCTTGTAGAGGAGAGAAGCACTGGCTCAGAAGCTACTTGTCTCAGGTGGGTGTTAAAGTCAGCCTTTGCTGACCCTCCACATAATGGAAAGCTTTGTTTCTTCCACTTTATCTCCTAAGCTTGTTGTGATGTTAAAGTGAGATAATCCATGCAAAATTCGTTGCACACTGCCTAGTGTATAGTAAGTGATGAATAAGTATTAGCTACTCTTGTTATCTGATACCCTTCTCTATCCTACTGGGCTTACCATAGTTTAGAATCTTAGTACTTCTTTGTCTTGTTACATTTGCAATAGCCTCCTAAAAGCTTTTTCCATATCTAATATAACCTAGGCTCACCTTCCATACATATTATGTATTGCCACCGGAATTAAATGTCCTGATTAATAATTCTGGACCATTTAGGTTACTGATCAAATGTCTTTAATGAGTTCATACCTTAATCAAGCAGGCATTCAAGACCTGCCACTACCTCAGTCACTTTCCCTTTCTAATTTTAGTGTCCCTTATACTTGATACTGAATACTTTATTCTGGTTAAAACAGCTTGTTTGCTTTTCTTTTAAGTGGCTCAACATTTTCTTTCTACCTGGAATTCCCCACTCAATGCCTCATCCCCAGCTGACCCACATCCACAATCCCCATCCTCCAAACGTCTCTTCCTCATAATTTACTCCTCTGAAAGCATGTTTTCTCCCTTCTTTTATTTCCTCAAAGTCCTTATCAGTCTCTACCTTTCACCTTCTAGCGTTGTTATTTGTGTACCTGCTTTATCTCTCTTAGCGAGTGTAGGTCCTTGATGGAAGAATCCATATCTGGTTCATATTTTCATTCCCAAAGTATCCACACTGAATAAATATTTGTTGGCCAAATGAATGAATTAATGTTCCAGTTCTCCAGGCCAGCAAAGTGAGCAGGTTAAATGTCAAATATAAGTAATATTTTACTATAAGGCTGGTTTCTTAACCAGAGAGGTGCTGACTTAATTTGTGATATGATTTACGGAGAACAAGGGAGATCACCTTGTTCTAAAATATCTTCCAGGCCTCAATATTTTATGAGTAGAAAGCCAGTAAGATTTGATTTTCTTAGTCGTCTTAATGGCTTTAAGTCAGTTTAGGTTTCAAGAGGCACATACTTGATAAATAAAGTTGCTTGCTAGATTACAGACCATGCAAGAGACAAGGAAGGGTAAAATGGCACCAAAGGAGGACACAGAATGGTACAGAAGACACCTTTTTCCTACTTTGAACTTTTTAAATGGATAGTCCCATTTTAGTATTTGGAGATGATCTAATTTCTCAGTAGGGTGTGTCATCATTTACCCAGCATGAGCCAGACTACCAGCAACTTCCAAGAACCTGCCAGGGGGCAGAATCAGAGGGTGTAGCTGAACCTGGAGATAATTTGAGGGAGCTCAAAGGTAGGCAAGAGTCAATGTGAAGAGGGGAATGGCAGGGCCAGGAAATAGGAGACGGGACTGGAGCAATTCATGTTCTTTCACCCATGCAAATTCAGAAGTCACTGCTGAGTCAAAGCAGGTGTGAGTGGTCACGTGGTCCCTGGGGGAAATCCTCAGCCACAGAAACAATTATGTTAAGTTGGGAAGAGAGAGTCACTAAAGCAGACCTGAAAGGGAAATAACCCTGTCAAACTGGAAGAAAAACAAGGACCCACATGACCTTATGTTAGACACTCTATTGCTCCATCCTATTTGTATTCCTGTTTAAGCCATACACAAAGCTCTTCAACATACCTTCAGGACCTTTTATAATTATGACACATTATTCATGCTGGCCTGGATGTCTCAGATTTCCCTGACCTCAGACCATAGGGAAAAGAATTAAGTAACACTTTTTTTTTATTCCTAAATCATGATGGCAACAGTCCATCCACTTGATTGGTAGAATATAATGATCATGAAAGTTTAAGTCCACCTAAAGTGTCTCATGTGCATCTTAAGTCGGTTTTCAGCTACAATCAGGATGTGAGGTCTATGACCAGTGCTGTGCTGGGGTGTGTTCCCATGAGCTCACAAGACCCAACTGTGTACATCACTCCCAAATCTGTGTTCAGGGAATTTATGATGGTAGCTTGACATTGGATACAGGAGCAAAAATTAAGAGCCATACCTTTTTCTCGCCACGTTTACACTGGTCTTTTTTTCCTGCCAGCTCTCATTTGTAGTTTATTCCATTGCCCATGAAGCCATCTGGAAGAGCTGCACCATGGTCACTCTTTTCCATGAATTCAATAGTAGTTCCCATAGTATTATTTCCAGATGCTTCAAAAGCTTCCAGTCTTGGGATTGCCAAAACATTCTTGGATTCCATGCAAAGATGGGAAGAATAACCTATCTCAACTCTTCATTTTGCCACTAGGACTCTGTGAACTCTTAATATTCCCATGGTTTCTCAGTCTATCTTACTAACTTCTTGATGGTGTCTCAAAATGAATCCAACAAGCCTTGTAAGAGATAAACACTATTTCACCCTTTCTCTTATTTGTTTTGCTCCTTAAGGGCCTCCTGCCAACTATGAAAATGTGTTTCTCCTTTTGTAGGGAAAAAACAAAAAACTTGAGGAAAAGAGGGGCAGATAGAGTCCAGCTTACCCAGAAAGCAAACCCGCCATTTGAACTTATTTTTGAAAACTGTGCACTAGTTGTGCTAGATATATATTTTTTGCCTCCTTTCCCAGATAACCTTTTACCCTTTTTCATTCTGCTCTGTGTTCTAGGAAATTAGTACATAGGGGCTTCTTCAATGATTCCTTTTTCCTCTAACCTCCTCTTGAGTTTGGCCAAAGAAAAACACTAGCTGGAGATTTGGAAGTCATTGTTGAATGGTCTTCTCCATGTAGCTTCTCTGTCTGGGTTCTCATAACTGTCCTCTCCTCTGTCCCTCTGGCCTAAGGGGAGAAAGACCTCCTTGTTGTTGGTGGTCCCAGGAAACAGCACCATCCCTCATTGTCTTCCTAAAGCCTCACCCTATTCCTTTAAAAAAAGAAATCTTCTCTATTAAAATCTCATCAATTATCCAGTTTGAGTATGCTATTTTCATTCTGTTGGAATCTTGGCTAATAGGCTAATCATGCGAAATCATAACCTATGAAGCTTAATGTTCTTCTCACTACAAAAAGGTATTTCTATGTGATATATTTAGGAATCATATACTCATGTTGTTTCACATAACTCCACTTGAAATAAATAGGTACTTGAAGAGAAAATTCGGGATAATAAAGGAATATTGAGGACACGGAATCTTATCCTACATATGAAAATATTGTTGATGCATATGATGTATAAGAAAAAACCAGCAATTAGGGGCACCTGGGTGGCTCATTTGGTTGAGCATCCAACTCTTGGTTTTGGCTCAGGCCATGATCTCAGGGTCGTGAGATCGCACCCCCACCCCCACCCCGCTACCCCTGGTCAGACTTTTGCTCAGTGCTCAGCACGGAGCCTGCTTGAGATTCTCTCTCTCCCTCTACCTTTGTCCTTCCCCCAGCTCACACACTCCAAATAAATAAATAAATAAATAAATATCTTTAAAAAAAAAAGAAAAGAAAAATCCAGCAATTTTATCAGAGCGATGAATTGGAATAAGCAATACCTCACGAACATTATCTCTGGATTCAGTTACATTAAAGAGAAAATCAGGTGCATAACTTGGGTTTAATATGGGGACGTGTTAGAAAATGCACTCTGATGTTAGCAGGACCTTGAGTCTCAATGTTATTTGGGTGAATAGGTTTTGGAAAAATATTTTCCGACTCACCTATCCCAGAAAAGCAGCAAGGGAAACAATTCAAGTGGGATATGTTTTAGACTCTCTAACCCTCTATGCTCCAGGCCATCCTGAGTCAGTCATCAAACCAAGGTGCGGCTGAGGCGGTGTCCAGGGCGAGAAAGACAAGGCACCCTCATCCTGACCTGCAACCAGAGACTAAGGGAAAGGTTATATGACATGACAGACAAATTGTGAAATGTGGGAAAGGAAATATTGTTTCATTATATTGTATCCCAGTGACTACGTAGTTTGTAAAACCTATGTATTCAACTACATAAGAATTGTTACCTTAAAGTTTACCTTCCTAATGATACATTTTCTACTATCTTACTTAATGGTCTAAAGAACGTGATTTCATAACTCTGTGTTTAAATGTAGTTAAAAAATAACGTGATAAAAATGGAAAACAAAAGAGAAAGAAAAAAGAAAAACATGTTAAAAAAAATAATGTGAGTGCATGAAGGGAAAGGTCTAAGTTATTACCTTACCCATTCCATCCCCCAAAGGGCCTCACCTAATGATTTGAACATATTAGGACTTTGATACCTATTTGTTAAATTTAGTGGAAATATTCAAAATGAAATTAAAATCAGACTGGCTATTTCTGGAAAAGTTCCAGACTTGAACATTTGGTTTTCTTTACAGATCACAAAAAATTAGTTTGTTTACAAAATCTTGGTGACTCCAGGAAATCCAGTGACTTTCTCAAGGAGCTAAGGATTACCTAAAAAGGCTTGTCATCTGAGCCATGACATCAATAGTCATTGTCCCTGATTCTTCCTTGCCTGGAATTGTTCCTGATGAAATGCAAGCTCATCCACCCTGTGTGACTAAAAGTATTAAAAGCAAAGAAGACTATGGACAGGGTAAGCCATGATTAATTGCTTAGCACAATGAAACTAATCCAAAATGTACATGAATATTAATTTAATGCTCATTATAAAAAAGGGTATCTCTGATGTTTTAACACACCTTTGAAACCATTACCTTCCTAAAATTTTCCACTCATGACCTCTCAACTCATGAACAGTGGTAATTCTCGAGAGATTGAACAATCTAAATTAATCAGGTATAAACGTTCCCAGGTGGTTATATTTATCTATCATGAAGAGTTTTGATGAGATCTAATTACACTGCTGTTCTTTATTCAGAGTTGTCTATAGATTGATAGGTTAAATATTTTCTTGATTCTCTTGAGCAAACAAAACAAAACAAAACAAAAAGCACATTCCCATATATAAATCAAGACATCAGAGACCCTTGAACCCAGAAGTACCAGGACAGAGCTGAAGGTCAATACAGAGTCAAGGTTGCAACAAGAGTTTCTGACAAAACTGAGGGGTGATTTGAGGATAGAAAAGGGTAGAATTTGTAGCAAATTTGGTGACCTGGCAAAGGAAGACAAGATATTTTCAATGCTATTGTATTTTTCAGGATAAGGTAGGCTATACTGTAGTAAAAGAGGACCCCTGAACCCTCTCTGTCTTCTCTGCACGGGGAGCAGCTCTCTTATCCCCTGGAAACGGACACCTGTGCAAAGTTCACCTCCACCCCCTTCTTATCAGGATCACCTCTCAGCTGTTGAGCTGATCACTGTCTGCAGGGGTGCTAGAACCCCCCAGGGACACTGACACATGGGAGCCCTAGCAGCTTGGCAGCCACAAATCCCCGACCTTATTTATTCCTAAACACAGTTCTGAACCAGTGTCATTTCAAAGAACGTGGCCACGGCAGCCAGGTTCACTGGGGCTGGGCAGTCACAGTAAGGGGCTGGCTCTGGGGCTGGAATTGGGACTGTGTTTGGGAGCCTCATCATTGGTAATGGCAGGAACCCCCTCTCTGAAGCAACAGCCTTTTTCCTGTGCCATTCTGGGCTGTGCCCTCTTGGAGGCCATGGGGCTCTTTTGTCTGACGGTGGCCTTTTTCGTCGTCTTCACCATGTGACAGAGCTGTCTCTGCCTCCATGGGTCTTTCTCCCACGTCTCGTCTGCCCTGTTTGTTCCTTTTCCTATACCTCCCCAGACAGCCTGGGGAAAGTGGCTGGCTCAGAGTTTAACAGAAGGAAGACAAATTAGTTCTGTATTGATAAGGGGAAGAAAAAAAAAAAAAAACCTGAAATCTCACCCACTTAATATATAAAAGTTGATTTCTTGTTCACCCAAGTCAGATATAATTTGGTAGCTGCTAGAACAGTGTCCTTCCCAGTGACTGCAGACATATCCAAGCTCTTTGTATCTTGTAGCCCCACCACTGCAAATTCTTGGTTTCCAGGGTGGCTGGTTCAGGAAAAAAGAGAGCCATGGATTGTCTGGACTTGTCACTGGAGGCTCTTAAGTGGCATGTGTCCTGAGGCACACACCGTGGAATTTGTCAAATAGCGCCTGGGCTTTCCTACCTACACCAGTCTCCGTGTAGAATACTCTTGGCCAGTGGCCTATGAACCGAAATGTTGTGTCACCTCTGGGATGAAGCATTGAAGAGCCAGTGGGGGGGTACTTCAGGCTCTTTTTCCCTCTGTCATTTGACTGCAGTTCCAAACGGTAGAACTATAAGTTATTTTCTTCTCCTTCTCCTTCTTCTTCTTTCTTCTTCCTTTTTTTTTTTCCTTTTTTTTTTGAAGAACCTGATCCTCAAGTCATTGTTTGGACAGGAGCTACCCTAAGGAGTTCCTGGATCCATAGATGGCTCTGTGGAGGCAAGAGAAGAGTCCAGTTGTATATGCTAAGTCTTGAGATTTGGAGTTTGTTCCCACAACATAACCCAACCTATTCTTTACTGATGCCCCCAGGGAACATGAGCATTTCAGAACCAAGTCTTCCAATGGAAAGGGGTCTGTGGGGCTGTTTTCTAGAATCCTACTATTGTTGAAATGTATTATAACTCAGAGTAACAGCATCACATAACCAGGGATGATGTTCTGTGACTGGAAGTGTGCTTATCCAGTTTAGAAGCTGCTGTGCATTTTAAGTATAGTGAAAGAGCTATTTCTCTCAAGAACAGATTTTATCTTACCCCTAATCATTTTTCCCCAGTTTTCCTTCAGGACCTATAAAAATCTGGGTAATGTTTTTAACTGATGGCCAACAGATACTTTCATAGCAGACCTGAATGGCCATTTCCTCATGGAAAAGAATAGTAAACCTTCACACACTCAGGTCTTTTTATTAAAATAGGTCCTCCAGTTGCCTTATCTGACACATCAAAAGTAAGTCAAAGTCTATTTTTTAATCGAGCATCATTTAACTAATGATGTAGATTACAGACTCATAATCTCACTCCCTATAGAAAAAGACACTATTAGTATTTTTTAATATATTGGCTTCCGATGTCTTTTCAAATATTCAGCAGGAGAAAGGGCCTGACCCTCTCTAACACTGGAAACAATTCATGTTAGGTATTCCTAGGACAAGCAAGGCTATAAAACTATTTTTTAAAAACTGCAAATTTTAGTTTAAACATAAATTGCACATGGTTTGGAGTTACTTAATGGGACACAGACATTCTTGTCTCTGGGAGAGCCAAACCTCATGATTTGGAAATGTACAGTCAGAGAAATCATTTGTAATTTAGCTTTGAGCTTTGGATGCTTTGGTTTCAGTCAAGATATATGAAGTCAAGATTATGACTGAGAAAGCCACTTTCTCCCTCTCATGCAATGGACAGTTAGCTACAGCTAAGCATTCATTAACAGAGAGAATTGCTAAGTGGCCAAATACTTTCCTTTTTAAGCCAACAGAAGAAAAAACAGCATTCAAGTGCTATTTTAAATTTATAGAACTATTACAAACCTAGGAACTTTCAACACCCAAAGCAACATAAAAGAGAAGACTTAAAGATATCTTTCATAGAAGAATATGGAAAATGGCCATGTTATGAAGTGATGATAATAAAATATTTCTCTCCTAGTTTGTGTCTCTTTAATAATTACTTCTAAACATATTAGTCTTTTGAACATCTTACCCTTTGTAATGGTCCAGGAAAAAAAGTGACAGGTGAATATTCAGAACGTCCTATATTTCTCACATCCCCAGGAATTCTTTTTTTCTTTGTCTCTGTAATTTGGGGCTTGGCCATGCGTGCCATCTGGAATGATGAGTGAGAAGTGAAGCAGTAAGAACAGTAAGCTGAAACCTACCTGACTACTTTCACTGCTCAGGGCCAGGACTTATTTGTAGAAAAGGAAGGATAAAAGGCATGCACAAGAGAGGTGAGAGATTGGGCTGGGTTGAAAGCAGAGATTAAAGAAGATTTTAGAAACTGAGGAAGAAGATTAAGACTGTGTTGCCGAATGGTGTTGAGTGGGTGTCTGCGACAACCGAACGGTAGGCAGAGAGGACTTTTTAATGTTGAGTTAGATGTTATGAATGGAAGTCTTCTTTTAGAGAGAATTCAGTAGAGATTAAAGACTCTCGATTTCTCTCGGGGTGCCTGGGTGGTTCAGTTGGTTCAGTGTCTGACTCTTGGTTTAGGCTCAGGTCACGATCTCAGGGTCATGAGATGGAGCCCCAATTAGGGCTCTGTACTGGGCATGTAGCCTGCTTAATATTCTCTCTCGCCCTCTCTGTCTGCCTTCCCCCTAAAATGAATGAATGAATGAATGAATAAAAGAAACTCTTTCTCTCAATAAGAGACAATGTTTCTGAAAGTAATAAAATGCTGAACTGGGCCAAAGAATGATCAGCTTTATAGGTGGTTCTGATTTGTAACAAGATATTTTAATTTTCTATAAAAACATAGTGAAACAGACATCACTGTGCTCTACTAGACTGATAGGAAAACACCAAATAGTGATGGGTCAACATGGCCAGTCATTAATGAAAATTGCCAAAATAACAGGCTGGAATCAGGATATGAATTTCAGTGAGGAATGCTTCCACGTACAAGGAAGATAAAATTTGTCTAACAGGAGCTTAGCAATAGAGAGGTACTTTTCTTACATAACAAGAGGTCTGAAAATGGGCTTCCATTGGCCTTTGTTACTTTCCTTACCTTTCTCTCGTGATCGAAGAGTGTCTCTGACATTTGGCAGTGGCAGGTCCTTGAGATGAGAGGAAACTAGCTTGTTGGCAAAGGAAGAGGAGGCGTAGAATGTGGAGTGACCCCAAGAAGATAGTAGAAAGGCTTCTGTTGTAGTTCAGTATTACCTACTTCAAGTTTAGTCTCTCGGGCTACCCCACAGAGAGCAATACCTTTGGATTTTTATGATTTTCCTGTGAATATTCTCACTAGAAAGATGTTGCCAGTTAGCCTGGTTAATACCAGGTCGAAACCAGTCAGGGAGAAAGGATGTATCTAGTCCCTGAGGCACAACTTAACCCTTCCATCCACTGTCTTCCCTAAATAAAAATCTTTGCACAAAACAGTATTGATATAAACAATTTGGCATGTATCTGTGCCATTAAAAAAATCAGACTCTTTGATTCTCAGAACGAGTACCTCTTGGATCATAACAGAGGGGAAGTTTGTATCATCAAGAATGCTATTGGCCATGTGAAATAGTATGTTTTATAATTCCAAGATATTTAACAACATAAAAAAAAATAAAAACCCGGAAAGTTCCAAAGGCTTGGATGGAGCTTAGTTTGGATCATGACTCAAACCTTTCGTATTTCTACTTGGATGATGGAGACCTGAAAACCCAAGGGGTTTTCAACAAAACGGAGTGAAGTCAACATAACCCAGGCCACTTACTAATTAAATGTGCTTTCAGGCCTGTTTGAAAAAGCCCAATAGATTATAGCTTCCAACATCCTTCCATTGGTGCAACAGTATGTTTTTCTATGCGGTGGTCCCTAGTAGAATTGCTTTGGTCTGACCCTGCTCAGTAGATATGAGCATCTTTCATCTGAGGCAGAAAATCTTGACCATAGTAAGGAAGTGTTCATTGCAGGAGTATGTACTTTTGTCTTCATTACTGTGTGGGATTTCTCACCACATGTCTTCTTTAGGGTTGGCTTGAAGTCAGACCTTGACCGCTTGCAGATACACTCCCATGGATGTTTTTCACCTGAGCTCACGTATCTCTTTTGAAGTGGAAGAACTGGGAGGACCCGATGAATAGATTTGGCATCAACAGAAAGCCGAGTTTTCTCAGGTGGCTCAGCGGAGAGAAAGAAAAGAATACAGCTGTGGAAAAGGTATTTTTATTACACAACAGGCAAATATTTGTATTAACTTGTAGAACAAGTTTGATAAAACACACCCCAAAGCAAAATAAATAATGTACAAATAGCCTATTCTTTCTACGCATTCTAGCACAATAAAGAATGTGTTCAACTTCCTTATCATTACAGAGGGTATTCAAGAAACAGCTTTTGGCACTATAGTGACAAAATCTAAAGATGACAAGAATTGATATAATCTAAAGGTGATAAGAATAGGAATAAATCATATACAAAGAGGTGTTCTACTGACATAAGTCAAAAAAATATAATGTTTTCCAAAAAGTACAAATTCTCTTTATTATTGATAATGATGATAATAATAATATAATAATAGTAATAGCTACTTTTGAATTAATGGCTTAATAAATATCTGGTGACAAACAGATTTTATTTAAAAGTAATTTTTAAACTCCTTTATTGAAGTATGATTGACATACAAACAAACAATATATAGTTAATGCATATAACTGGATGGGTTTGGGGGTGAGTATACACCTGTGAAAGCATCACCACCATCTATGCCATAAACATACCCATTACCACCAAAACTTTCCTTATATATATTTTAATTTTATATTAGCCCATTTAATCCTCATGCCAGCTCTGAACAGTCAGTAGGTATTATTAGTGTGCTTTCACCACTTTACAAATAAGAAAAATGTGCCCTGAAAGGATTAACTTGCCTGAGGTCTAACTGATTGAATGATATAGAACTGGGAATAGAGAACATGTTCTTAATACTTCAAAGCTTATTTATTTAACTATTGTTGTTGTTGTTTGCTTCTCAAGCTTTAGAATGTATCTAAAGGAAATAGTGAAAAAGAGTAAAATAATCATGGATATCTATCTGTATGTTGTAGCCTTATTTATAATAGGGAAATTTTGGATTAAAATCTGTGAGGCATGCATTAATAAGTAAAAATGCTTATAGTAGGATGGCAAGTGGAAAAAAAAGCTCATTGTACAAAAGATAGCTGATCCATAGCAATAACTAATAATTCTACTTCTCTGGACAAAGATTTAGAGATACATTAATAAAAGAAAAAATATTTATGAGGGAGGTGTTTACAAGATTGAAGCATTTTAAGCTATCATACACTGCTTTCACTGCCTTGTATGTGGACAGTGGAGCAAACATAAAGGCTTATTGTCTTCTTTTTGAAAATACAGTAGTAGGAGCTTTCATTCATAAATTCAGACTAAAGCAAAAGTTACAAAACAAAACAAACCCCTCTCCCTTTACCCTCTCTCTGGAGTCATATTCCTTGTGGATTATCTTCTAAATTCCTGATGGTGTGAGGCTCACAGATATAAAATATCAGTTGCAATTTTAGACCAGTGTTTTGGAAAAGGGCACTCTAAAAAGGGGTGAATTACCCAAGTAACAGCCTGAACTGAATAAGACAAAGCATCCACATCCTGGGAACTTAAAGAACCATCAAGGTGGTAGAGAGAACTATAGACAACTGCGGAGAAATAGAAGAGCCTTGGAAGGAATCAGATAAATAGCAAGGAAAGGGCTGAGGGCTGAGACCTTGGAAAGAAGAGAGAACAGGTATATTCAGGGCCACTTTTCTAATTCAGAAGCAGGAATAGAGAGGGTAAGATACCAGCCAGATATCTATCTGCTTGTCTTATGGGGCTAATGGAGAAGAAAGATGAAATACGGTTTGAGTCCTCTTCAGGAAGAGAGCTCTAGTAAATTTCCCAGCCTTTTAGCTTGAACTCTTCTTCCCAAGAGCTATTTCTGAGGAACAAGGTGAACTGGAAAGAAATCAGTCCTCATAGAGGCTGAAATTCAGCTTTAAATCATCTCAGTCCTTGATTGGAATGAAGTGGTCTTCTACCCTAATTGCCTGCCAAAAGCAAAATAAATCCACTGTGGAGGGGATAATATCATCAAGAGACTTAAATTGTCACCTAAATGTTTCACATTGAATTTCCAGCATTAATAAAAATTACCAGATATACCAGGATACAAGACTAAGTAACTAAAAACCCAAAGAAAAAAGCCAGACAATAGAGAGACACAGAAGTTTTGGTTACTGGAACTTAAAAGAGGTGAGAATCATAGTCTAGGAAATTGGATGACAGAGATTTTCAATAGATTACTAGAAACTAGAAAGAGAATCGAATGGATATCTTAAAACAAAAAAATAGCTAAGATAGTTTAATAAACAGATTTTTACAAATGAAGGAAGGAGACAGGAACTGAGAGACAGGCTGAAAGAAAATATCCCAATGGGGGAAAAGAGATGGAAATTATAAAAAATTGTGTAGAAAACATACATAAATGATGTGGTGGAAAATTCTAACGTATATGAAATTAGAGTTTCAGAAAAGAGGGAGAGAGTGTTGCAATATTTGACGAGATAGTGGGCAATAATTTATCAAAACTCTTCCATGGATTAGGAAAAGAGGATATACATTCTAACTCTTTTTATGAGGCTAGTCTAATTTTGATATCAAAACTTGAGAAGAAAGATTACATGAAATCAATATAGACCCATCTCTTTTCTGAATATGTGTGCAAAAATCCAACCAAAATATAGGCAAATTGAATACAGAGATACAAAAAGGATAGTATCTATCATAACCAGTTTGGGGTTATTCCAGGAATCTAAAAATAATGTAATTCACTGAATTAACAAAATAGAAGAGAAAAATAATTTCAACTAGAGGCAAATATAATTTTATATACTTTAACACATCCCTGACACACAAAACCTCTCAACAAAGTAGAAGTAGAAGGCAATTTGTTTAATATAATAAAGTTTATGTAATGAAACACTACAGCAACCAAACATAATAGTAAAATATGAAAAGTTTTCCCTGAAATGAATAAGACACAGAACAAGGATGTCCACTATCACCACTGTTATTCAATATTGTCAGAGGTCCCAAGTAAATAAATGAAAGGCATATAAATTGCAAAGGAGGAGATAAAACATTATAATGTGCAATTGACATGATAGTGAACGTTGACATTTCCCCCCTTTAAAAACAAAACAAAACTGTGGCCACCTATTACAATTTGTAAATGTATTTAGCAGTGTTATTGAATGCTGTTATTAAGTATTCAAATGTCAATACATTTCTATTTACCAATAAAAATATATAAAAATAAAGATAAAAACAAGTATATATTACACCAAAATTTTAGAAATGTATTCATAGGTGAAGCACATAATTGTTGAAATAGAGGCAGAATATAAATTACAAGACAATATGAAAGGAACATAGTATGTCATGAGACATTGTAAGTTTTCTACAGCACAGGAAACATGCATTAACTAAGCATTTGGTGTGTTTCAGTGCTGTATTTGACTTAAAAATAGTATGAAAAAAATAGTATGAAGTGAGGTAAAGAGCATTGGGTTAAGAGATATAACCAATTTCTGCAACTAGACTCATTAGTAGCTAAGATTAAAAAGCAAAGACCTTGAGGTACCTGGGTGGCTCAGTTGGTTGGGCATCCAGTTTTTGATCTGAGGGTCATGAGACTGGGCCCCACATTGGGCTCTACACTGGACGTGGAACCTACTTAAAGAAAAAAAGAAGCAACTAGCAAATAATTTGTTTCATAAGCTGGAATTTGAGGGGGACTATAATTGTAACACACTGGTATAAGTAGAAATTCAAGGCAGGAATCTTTGTTTTGTTCATGGATATAGCCTTTAACTTTGGTATAAAACCCAGCATGTAATAGAGCTCAAAGAATATCTGAGATGTTCAGAATCTCACAAATTTCAAAATATTTTATTCAAATTAGATAAAAAAGACAGGTACAAATATAATTCTTATTTTGAGCCAGGCCAAGTTCTAGGTGCCTTACTCATACTAACTCATTTAAATTTGTCAACCTAATGAAATAGGTGCTATTTTTATTCCCATTGGATAGGCAAGGAAACAGAAGCTTTAGGCAACCTGCCCAAGGTCACACAGCTAGTCAGTGTAGGAGCTGGGATTTGAATTTAAACCAGCCGCCTCTGAGTAATGTGATCTTAAGCAGCGTGATGCACTGTCCTGGTAGAATCTGAGGAATTATCAAATCTAAATTCGAGCCTCACCTGAGGTCTCAAAGCATTATGGACACAATTTGTTGGATTATATCCTCATTCTTCCAATTCCCAGTCTCACAGTCCTGCCCACTCTATTACTCCCCCACTGCTTGAAGTTCACTAACAATACAGTCATGGGAAGGGAAGAGGAAAGGGTGGTTAGAGATGTTTGTACGGTTTTAAATAAATAATAGAATTGATACAATGGTTTTTAACTTTTTTTTTTCTTTTTGAGAGAGAAAGGACATGAGAGTGGGTGAGAGGGAGAGGGAGAGAATCTTAAGCTAAGTGAGGAGCCCAACTCAGGGCTCAGTCTCATGACCCTGAGATCATCACCTGAGCCGAAATCAAGAGTCAGATGCTTAGCCAACTGAACCACACAGGCGCCCCAATATTTACCTATTTTTAAGGAACCAGTCATTCAGCCTATTGGACATGATGTGGGTCAGATTAAGGAAGAATCATTCAACAAAATCAAAATGGAAAAATTTGGACATGATATGTTAAAGTGAGGACAAGAACCCACCCATAATAAACGAAATCAAAGTGTAAGCATTGCCAATATAGATAGTAGTATCTAAGATAAGTTCATTAGGAAATAATAAATCTTTGGCAAATGACTGTATAAATGCACACAAAAAACTTGTGAATCATAACTTCATTTAAACAGAGCTTATGCTTCTGACTCATGTTTCTTATTAAAATGTACTTTATGAGCAATTTCTCAAAATTAAATGAAATTATTTAATAACTCAACTTCCATTTTGATAACACAGTGTTGATATATAAGACCCACCTGAGCTTTTGAGTAACATATACTGATGGTGATCTTGATTACTAGAAAATTCGGATTTTATTTTATTTTATTTTTTAAGATTTTATTTATTTATTTGACACAGAGAGAGAGAGATCACAAGTAGGCAGAGAGGCAGGCAGAGAGAGAGGAGGAAGCAGGCTTTCTGCCAAGCAGAGAGCCCGATGCAGGCTTCGATCCCAGGACCCTGAGATCATGACCTGAGCCGAAGGCAGAGGCTTTAACCCACTGAGCCACCCAGGCGCCCAGAAGATTCGGATTTTAGAACATCTTTCCTTATACTCCAAAATGCAGTCATAAGGCATTTTGTGTTAGATGGTGAAGTAAATGCAGAATCAGTATCTATCACAAAGCCACAGTGAAGATGGATTTGACTTATTCCCTACTCAGCTTCTTGATGAATCTTGGCCTTGGTCAGCTTCCCAGTATTCTAAGTGGGTGACAAGACCACTGACCACCTCAGGTCCCCAGAACATTCTGCTCTAGGCCAGACCAGCCAGAGCAGAGCAGAACAGCCCACTTTCCTTAGACTTCTTAACATAAAGGTCACATGTTCTTTGAGTGACATCATCACGTTTAGCACATGGCAAAATTGGGCAAGATTTCGTTCTCAAATGCAGAACATGAGAATGAGGAAGAGAAAACTTATATCTGAAGAGAGAATAATCCCGTATACTTGGCATGTACGAGGGATTGGGTGAACAGCTGAGTGGAGGAGTAATTTAGGATAAGCTATAATTACATGGGAATAACAGTCGACAGATTAAAGCTGAAATGTCAGATTAACCACTTCTTAGTCCTGTGAGTGTTGAGAAGTCTCCTACCTTCTCTGAGCAGTGATTACCTCACCTCTAAATTTGGTTAATAAGGCTGAGTGTGAACATGATTTTTGAGAATTAAGTAAGATAATATCTGATAAGAGCCTATACATAGTAGATGATAAAAATTTTTGAGATAAATCCTGAAAACATTGTGTTACATTTTAAAAAGTTGATTTATAGGTTATATGGACTTTTCTCTTTCTCCTTTTTAATTTTTCTATTTTTCTCTGAGTTTGTGTGGATGGTAAGGAAATAGGGGCCATGTACCCTATTTCCAAATAGGGGCAACTGAGTGGCTCAGTCTGTTAAGCGTCTGCCTTCGGCTCAGGTCATGATCCCAGGGTCTTGGGGTTGAACCCCACATCAGGCTCCCTGCTCAGTGGGGAGTCTGCTTCTCTCTCTCCCTCTGCTGCTCCCTGCCTCTGCTCATGTGTGCATGCTCTCTATCTCAAATAAACAAAATCTTAAAAAAAGGATATATACCAAATACAACAGAAATACAAATAAATAACCAAACAAATGGAGTTTATGAGAAAAGAAGGTAAATGCTGATACACATTTGATACCATAGGAATGCTATGGTAGATAAATCCTAATGATTTACCATTGATCCAGTTTATTATCTAGTATTATAACTGACTTGCTGTTAAAAAAATCTAATATGTACTATAACCTGTCTTATGTTACTCATTCCTAAGTCTCAATTTATCTGACTGGCCTACTGACATATTTAGCACCAAGGGTAAATTTACCATTAACCGATCAAAATCTACAGTTTTTATTTTGGTAGAAGTTACCGCTAAGGTTCAAGTCCTCACACAAAATGAATTTGCACGTATAAAGTCATGCCACAGTGACAGGTGACAGCTCCCCCTACTGGCCAAAAGTGTAGAGGACAGTATGCATATTGGATCATTAGGAACTTATCCTGAAGGTATGTAGGTGAGACAATATCTAGACGTACACACATGTACACATGCATACATACAAAAAACACCACTTATTCACATCCTGTCCCACATACATAGGCTTGACAAATGCTGAGCATCTGGGAGGTAAGTTGATACAATTGAAAGGCATCGTTTTTTTTGTGAATAACAGGAATACATTTCAGGTGGACCGATTTAATTACAACCACATAAATCTGCATTCAAAGCACCAAGACTAGATTTTAATTTCAACCAACTATGAAGTACTCAGGAATCCATGTCTGCATTAAGTTTAAAGTGCAACTATTTTTTTTCATATTCTTTATTAATTTCTAACTGTTCCAGACTCTTTTTAACTTATTGAGCTTTTTACTGATACTCATTAGGTGTCTACTCTGGGCCTGGTTGTATGCTAAGTGCTGAGGAGGAAGCAATGAACCAACGAAGCAAAATCTCTTCCTTCATGGGGATTACATTCTATTGGGGAGAAATAAATATTCACATTAATTCACACTAATCTCTGAAGTCTTCAATGTATAAAACATTTAAAATAAGTGAAAGTGAGTTTTAGTTTCTCCTTTAATGAAACCTGGAAATGTGAGTTTTAATTCTTCTATACTACTTAGATGCTACAGTTGGCCTGTTCCTTAGGAAGTTGATAGATCCGTTTCTAGTTTCCTGCTGATGTTTTTAAGTGAGTTCAAAAGTGCTAATAGAAGTATTATGAAAAATCAGATATTGTGATGTGAAAAATGTAAAAATCAGGGATGCTTGTGATATGGCATTAGTGGGAGATATGTCCATGGAAGAGAACGTACTGCTCTTTCTTTAAGACCTTGATCCCTTTCCACTCTTCCAATATTTGAGCCATCTCTATCACTACGTTTATCATTCTCCTCATTTACAGGGAGCTACAGAGAAATACCAAATAAAGCATGATTTACAAAATCCCCATAATCCTTGAAAGAGCAGGAAAGATTGTCAAAACAAAAATGCCTGTGTGCAGACCCTAGTGGGGGTTTGTGTTGAAGGTTACCTTCTGTGAAAGCTCTGTTTTTAAGCTGCTCAGATTAGATTTTTGAAACCAAAAGGTTACCTTCCTAAGACTGCTGTGTGAGCATATTAATTAAGTCAAGTGCTGGCCACAGAACACTGTTGTGTTACCGTTGAGTTGGAGGCTGGCGTTGATGACCATTGGGCCAAAAGTGCTCGAGAACCCGGGAGGCCTGAGATCCAGAGCTCCGGCTGCTCTTCTGCCTCACAACAACAGCTCGATAAGAAATGGGTGGCCTTGACCATGACTGTGTCTCTCTCCCGTAAGGGGCTTGTGGAGGTCTCACCCCGTAGCGTATGCCCATGAAGTAAGGAAAAGAGCTCATGCAGGTTTTAAGGATCCTCCAAACTTTTCTCTTCTCTATAGAATTACCATGAGAGGAACACAAAAATACTAAAGAGACTTCTTGAAGCATTTAATGAACAAGTGATACAGAACGGAACCGACACTGGCAAGATACAGTGAAGGTAATGTCAGGGTGTAAACTGTCTTCCAGAAAGGTAATTCTATATCACATACTGAACAGGCCCACAGAGGTCATTACAACAGCACAAGAGAATAAACTGCTCCCTTCGAATATTAAACTTCATAACTGCTGTGCTTTTCACACATTCTTCTCTTCACCTGCTATTTTCTATCTCAGTTGGGAAGAGAAATGGTTCGAAATGATTTGCAGCAAACTTCTTCACGTAAAGTAAAATATGCAATGGGTAAATGCTAGTTCTTTCTCAGTCCACAAGATTCTTACCCTCATGCAAAAGAGTGATGTTTTCTATGACGGCATGCCTTTATTCCAACAGTTTTTTCTTTTTTGCAGAAAACTGCTGCTTTAATCACATATTCTTAAGAGTCTGAAAGAGCAGTTGTAGGTCATTTAGAGACTTCCATATTGTTTCAAGTGTCCTGTTGATATTTGGTCTCCTGGAAGAGGAAACAAAGAGCTTCCACAGCCAGAAGTCACTTTGGAAACTTTGTCACTCTCTGAGACAGTCCTATCCTGCAAAACAGAGAACTCGCCCCCACAGATACCTGACGGGAGAATTAGGTGAGGCAGACAGGTCTCACTGACTGAAATCAAGGTGTCAGCAGAGTGGCATTCCTTTCTAGAGGCTCTGAGGGAGAATTTGTGTGCTGCCTTTTCCAGCTTCTAGAGATGGCCACGTGCCCTGGTTTGTGGTCTTCTCCTCCAGCTTTGAAGCCAGCAACACAACATCTTTCTGATGCCTCTTCTGTGTCACATCTCTGTCCCCGACTATCTTCTGTCTCCCTCTTCCACTTTTTCTTTAAGATTTTATTTTATTTATTTGGCAGAGAGATAGAGAGTGAGCACAAGCAGGCAGAGCGGCAGGGAGAGGGAGAGAAGCAGGCTCTCTGCCGAGGAGGGAGCCCGATGTGATGCGGGGCTCGATCGCAGCACCCTGAGATCATGACCTGAGCCGAAGGCAGCCTCTTAATTGACTGAGCCACCCTGGTGCCCCTCCCTCTTCCACTTTTAAAGACCTTTGTGGTGACATTAGGCCCACCCATGTAATCGAGGAGAGCCACTTAATTTAAGGTCAGCTGATTAGCAACCTTAATCCTATCTGCAATTTTAGTCCCCTTTTGCCATGTAACCATAACTTACTCACAGGGTTTTGGGGTTTATAACATCCGGTGGGAGAACATCTTTGGGGTGCCACTCTTCTGCCTACCACAGAGACAGTGGGTGAGTAGTATTTGACTAAATTTGATAATATAGGGTCAGTTTATAAATCCACATAGCAAAACTTGAATTAAAACCTTCAACCTTAGATAATGGGGTGATTTAACAGCTCATTTTGGCCACTACTAATAGGACCAAATGCTACATCTGAATTGATCATCTCTATGCTGACAATTCACTTGGTTTATAAGCTAGCACGCAGATGTGATATTTCTATTAGTCCCCAAAAATACACTTTAAAGTTTCTGAGACCATAATCGATTTTAAAGTATATTTTTCTACCATTAACAAAGATAATCAAAATGTTTGAATAGGGAACAACCCTTATACTGCCCTTCTCCTCTCACCTTTTTCCAGTGTCAGTAGGCTCTGATGAAGAAAATGATTAATTTAGAGAAGAAAAGAAAAAAATCTCCTTCACCAAGCAAATAAACAAACCAACAACAACAAAAAAAAGGAACCGAGGAGAGAGAAAAGATAAAAGTTTCAAAAAAATGTACTTCACTCTTCATAATTTGAGCCGGGTGGAGTCTCAATGAGACATTTTGATCAAATCCTTGCTATGCCATGCCTCAAAGTTTCATTTGCAGTTTTTGTGAATAATTTCTCCTCATTTTATCAACTGCAGTTAATGCAGTGAAGTACTAGCTTCAAGGATTATAAAGAGAAATAAGATGCATGTAGGCATAAGGACATATAATTCAGTTCAATAATGGAAGTGTGTTAAGAAAGTTATTTATGAGTATTACGGATTAAGGAAGCACTAAGAAAGGGGATCTAACACATCTTGGAGAAGAAAAACAAAACAAAACAAAAACAGATTCAGGAATAACTTCCTAGCACATAGTTGCCTGAGCTAAGTACTGGAGTTTAAGCACATATGGGTCAGGCTTTAGAAGTAGAGTAGCCAAGGGCGCCTGGGTGGCTCAGTGGGTTAAAGCCTCTGCTTTCGGCTCAGGTCATGATCTCAGGGTCCTGGGATCGAGGCCCACATCGGGCTCTCTGCTCAGCAGGGATCCTGCTTCCCCCTCTCTCTGCCTGCCTCTCTGCCTCCTTGTGATCTCTCTCCCTCTGTGAAATAAATAAATAAAATCTTTAAAAAAAAAAAAAGTAGAGTAGCCAAGCCAGACTCCAGGAAAACCATGAACTAAGGAGCAGAAAGTGATGGCACCCCTGTGTTTTGGGAACTCCAAGCTTCTCGTCCTCAGCATGGCCACCTTCTTCTCATTGCTTAAGATTTACTTCAAAAGGGCACCTCCTCTGAGAAGTCTTCCCTGATCAGCCTTACTGAATCCAAACTCCCCAGTAATTCATTATCAAAGCACCCTATTTCCTTCTTTACTGGTATTTATCACAGTCTTTAATTAATGTTCATGAATATGTTTAGTTTTTTGCATCTCTTCTCCCTTACTAGAATGTAAACTATTAGGCACTATCACCATTGCATTTTTCTAGAATCTTTCAGTAATGAAATATCCACAGTGATTTTTTTTTGAAAATTTTTATTTATTTGAGAGTGAGAATATGTGTGTGTGTGTGAGAGAGAGAGAGAGATCATGAGCAGGGTGGGCGGGTTAGTGGGAGAAGCCGACTCTCCACTGAGCAGGGAGCCCAAAGTGGGGCTCAATCCCAAAACCCCAGGATCACAACCCACGCCGAAGGCAGATGCTCAACCAACTGAGCCACCCAGGTGCCCCACAGTGATTTTTAATGATAATTTATTGTAAGGCTTTTCCTTATTCTTCCTCTTACTTTAGCTGCTGATGAACTACAGGAAGTCAGGGTGGAGCTGGAAAAAGTCCAGGAAAGTCTGAAACTAGCACACGGTCCTCCAAATGCAACAGTGTCTCCAGAGAAGATAATATCCTGGGATTTGCTTGTAGCCCAGAACAAGAGAACACAAACAAGCTTGGAATTGTAATCCTTTCTCATGGCTTTAGAATGACTAAGATCACTTTTAGCAATGTTAATCTGGTCACCCTTTCAGTAACTCTCCTTCTGATATTTGCATTTGTCATACAAGAAGGTAGGTTAAAAAACTAACACCATCATGTTACTTGACACCCATGAGGAATGTATTTGAAGGCATTTACTTCATGGATGCACAAACGCATATATGCCAATTTCTCTTACAGATCTATTTTTGTCCTTCCAACAGTTCTTTAAAAAATCACTTCACCATGTTGTGTTGAGATACAGGGTCTAGCTGTTAGGTAAAGCATATTCTCAAGATAAGCGACTCGTTAAATTTTGTATCACAGCTTAAGAATCTTCAAAACCGTATCTTTGAAACCTGAAATCTATTCTTTCTGACTTTTGTGGGAAATAGACAGACATCTTCCTATTTAGAGTTCTGCCAAGTCACTGCTTATTCCTGAGACAAAACCCATCTTGGATGTTAATGATTTAGACCTTACTTAGGGTAAAACAGCTGAGGAAAAATACTTTAAAAGAAATAAGACAACAAGATTATCATTATCTTCATAAGGGCTTTAGTACTATTTTAAAAGCAAAAACTCTGAAACCTAAATAATTTTTCTATACATATGTATATATAGATAGATGGATAGATAACAGTATATTTGTCCAGAAAAACTAGAGGACATTTCATTTGCATTCTTTTCCTCATCAGAGTCTTTGCCCCTCTATTATTGGTATTACAACTGATCTTCAATTACTAACAGAATTATTGATTTTCAGGGGTGCAGTGTAACTGTCCATTTTCTCAGACTGCCATCAATTCCCTTGTTATATTTGCATTTTTAAATGCACTTCAGGGCCCCTAGGTGGCTCAGTCAGTGAAGTGTCTGTCTTCAGCTCAGGTCATGATCCCAGAACCCTAGGATCGAGCCCTGAGTCCAGCTCCCCGCTCAGTGGGGAGTCTTGCTTGTCCCTCTGCCTCTGCCCCTCCCCCTGCTTTGCTCTGCCTCTCACTCTGGCTCTCTCTCAAATAAATAAATAAAATCTTAAAGAAAACACCAAATTTACTTCGGTATAACAAATACTTATTTTACTTTTACTCTTCGACCTCGGATTCACTTCATAGTTTAGGAGACTCCCCTCTGTAAGCAGGATCCTCCGAGACCCCATGTGGTAATTAGTGGATGAGTCATGGCAGAGACAGTCATAGATGTTATGGAGAAAAATGTTTCCAATCCTGGAACTGTTGATACTGATCTCTGATACAAGAGAGAATAAGAAAATAACTTTAACAGAGGAAAAAGTTTTGTGAAAACGATCACATTATAACTGAATAGTATTTCCGAAAATACATAGAGTATCCCCAAAACGCATCTTGAAATTAATCAATTAATTCCATTTTTTAAGCTTCATAGCATCTGATAGACTACCATGGAATCCATAGGAAATATTTCAAGATGACTTGCAAATTAATGAGTTACTAAGCTAAGTTTAAAGCTCAAGAAACCCCTGAAAATGTTCTGAGAAACACTTAACTTTTGACTTTGCAAACCTTAGAAGAGAATTAATTTTATGACAAGAATTACCTTCAAGTATGCAATTATAAACATGCATTTTATTTTGACTTACTCTTTTCCCCCCAAAGCCATACTCTTACTCCACACTCCTTTAAAGCACTGATTTCATAGCTTCGGAGCAAATTGAACATGAGAACAGTTGGTTAAATCATTTCAACTTACCAGAACAAAATATCAACTGGGCAGGTAACCTGTGACTTACAGAATATATACAAATATTACTCCCACTGGCTGTAAGAATAATTGCTGAAAAATTTCCTGTTACAAACTTTTAAGAATCTACGCCACTAAAGTTGATGGTGATGTAGTGATGTTTCTCTAACATTTAGATCATTAATTAAACATGATTGATGATTTCTTTATGAGAAAATAATTTTATTTTTAGAAGATAAGTGTATAATTCAGGGTAGAGGTGGTGAATGTTTCCCTTCCGTGATATTTGTGGATAGCCACAGTCTAGGGGAAGAATACCGTGGAAAGTTGTCTTGAGATTATGATGGAAGACAGGAGATACATTGTGTTTGCTGGGATGGAGCAGTTGGAAGTCTAGAGGGACAAATATTTGAAAATCCTGGAAAACCTAGCCCTCTAGGACACCAACTGCATAATGCTCTCATTCTATCCTAGGAATGACAAGGAGTTTATGTGACATATTGCTGGTGCCTGGTAAGCTGGTGTCCCTCAGCTTTTCATCTGAGACTTTCAAGCATGTCTTCCTTCAGCCCATCTCTTCAGAAGAGACAGGTACTGCATGAAACATTTAACAGATGAGCAAGCAGCCCTATATTTGCCTTTCCAAACCTAAATTCAATTTATGATTCAAAAAAAGGGAATCAAGTATGCATGTTTTTCTTATCTTTTATGGGAGAAAAGCATGGCTAATATAATGTATTTATTTGAAAGGATGCTCAGTAACATAGTAAAAGGTGACATGGTGACATTTTAATATTAGACTTTTTCTTGTGCTCTTTACCATCATCAAGACTGTGGTTAATGTGTGTAGCACAGTTGATTAGAACATTGGAATGATTGTAGGTTTGATTTCCGTGTGGGCCGCGTGGTATACATCTCTCACTGGCCTTTAATTAAAGCAGTTAATTATCTTTCAAATGCTAAGGGCAAGAAAATGTTGATGGATTAGTATCTTCAATCTTGACAGCCTACTAAAAACAGATGTGGAATTATAATGGCCCCTATCAACTTTATCTATAAAGTAGCCTATTGTTAATATCAATGTCTTATTAAGCATTTAAATGTCATGATTCTCTTTCAAATTTTATACCCTTTTTTTTTTTCTACCCACTGGTTGAAAGTTAAAGTTGAACAGGTTAGTGCCAGGTTAATGACGAAGTTTGCTCTTAAAAGTTATTGTATATAACTCTGATTACCTAAGTACAGAAGTGGTAAGGTCTAGATGAATAATGTAAGTGGTTGGAGCATAAAGACCATCCATGGACAAAATGAAACATTTAATGAAAAATCTCAACAGCAGGCATATCTTAAAATAAAACAATGTAATTATTTGCTAAAACATTATATGTCTATATGTATTTTCACAAATCATAACATAACAGAAAATACAGACAGTTTTAGGGGAAACTTTTTTTCAACCTTAAAAGGAGAAAGCATGAAATTTGAGAAACGATTCTGAGTATTTCCAAAATGTCAGTAATAATTTGCTAAAAGAGAAGTCAGGAAACAAAGATTGTGTTACAACAGTGCAGAACTAAATCAGAACAAAGCACAGCAGTTCTTTGGAGTTACTGAGTTGGTGTTTCTACAGCACTGGGAGATGCAGACGTGAAAGTGTTGCCCTAAATAAACATGGTCTCAGCTCACTTATTGGAATGTATTTTAAAATTTGCAAACCAACGTTGAACTGTTTTGTCAGTGTAAAACACAGTTAGTCGGCATCACATGCATGTCTGATCCAGTGACTATCCTGGCTCTTGAATTCTTCTCGTAATTTCCCAGCTTACTGACCATTTAAACTTTGACTGTGGAGGGGAGCCTGGGTGGCTTGGTCCCTTAAACAGTGGCTCTTGATTTCCTCTCAGGTCATGGTCTCAAGGTCCTGGGATTGAGCCCCATTTGGAGCTCTGAGCTCGGCAGGGAGCATGCTGGAGGATTCTCTCACTCTCCCTCTGCCCCCGCCCCTGCTCTCATGCTCACTCTCTCTAAAATAAATAAATAAATCTTATATATATATATATATATATATATTATTATATATATTAATATATTATACACACACACACACATATATATATAAACTTTGTCCATGGAACTAATGGTGGAAGAGAATTTGAATAGTGGTTACGCAGAAAGTTCAAAGCTTCTGTCAAAAATGATTTAATTGATATGAGCAGGTCCCCAGTTACATATTGTGAAATCTCAGCTGCTCAACAAAGAATCCCTTATCTGCTCAGAAAATGATGTTGAAATATTTGAGCACAAGAAAATAGCTAGTCGCAGGTCGGCAAACACTTGATTTCATGAAGATTTTGGAAGGGTATACCAGAGAATCATGAAAAATACATCGAAGACTTATGAATTTATGAGACATAATTCTTGATTTTTATTTTTTATATCATTCACGGGTTAATGAAATTATTGCTTTCAGTGTAGAGTCATAGCTTTTAAGAAATCCTACCTTATTGGAGACTTGCGTAAAAGAGACAATTTTATGAAATATCTGAAAGCTAAGCAAGGAGGGGAATAATAGCGTGAGACCTCTGTTATATTCCTCTGCCTTTCAGTATACATTGCCAAGTTTCTTACAGATGTCTTACTTTATTTTGATTGTCTATGAATATTAACTTTCTCAAGGTTGTGATTTATTTTTAAAAATCTGACAATTTTTTAAAATTTATTTTTATTATTATTATTTGCCCAGGGGTACAGGTCTGTGTATCATCAGGCTTATGCCTTTCATAGCATTCGCCATAGCACAAACCCTCCCCGATGTCCATAACCCATCCACCCTATCCCTACCCTCCCACCCCCCAGTAACCCTCAGTTTGTTTTGTGAGATTAGGAGTCTCTTATGGTTTGTGTCCTTCCCCATCCCATCTTGTTTCATTATTTTTCCCTCCCTACCCCCCATGACCCCTCACCCTGCCCCTCAAGTTCCTCATATCAGAGAGATCATATGATAATTGTCTTTCTCTGATTGACTTATTTCGCTCAGCATAATACCCTC